>JAODAL010003521.1:0-172265 GCA_025379985.1 Phyllomedusa bahiana
GGCCGCAAATTTTTTAAAAAGGGTTTTTTCAGCCTGACCCTGCGACTTAAACAGGCGTAAGCGGGGTACCAGTGGCACTTTCAACAACAGGCATAAGCGCCTACCCGGCGCACTTTCAACAACAGGCAAAAAACGCCTACCGTGCGACTTTAAAAAAACAGGGTTAGCCCTGACCTGCTACTTCAAAAAAGGGGTTAGCGGGCCCGCCATGCGAATTTCAAAAAGGGGGTATACGCCTCCAATGCGCACTTTCAAACAACAAGGGGTATACGGCCTCCATGCGACTTTCCCAACAACAGGCGTAAAAGCGCCTGGCCATGCGACTTTCAACAACAAGGCGATAGCAGCCTGACCAGTGCGCACTTTCACAACAGGCGTATAGCGGCCTGACCAGTGCGACTTTCAACAACAGGTCGTATAAGCGGGCTCTCTGACCATGTGCGCATTTTCAACAACGCGTATAGCGGCCAGCCCAGCGCGAACTGTCAACAACAGGCGTATAGCGGCCTGACCAGTGCGCACTTTCAACAACAGGCGTATAGCGGCCTGACCAGTGCGTACTTTCAACAACAGGCGTATAGCGGCCTGACCAGTGCGCACTTTCAGCAACAGGCGTATAGCAGCCTGGCCAATGCGTACTTTCAACAACAGGCGTATAGCGGCCTGACCAGTGCGCACTTTCAACAACAGGCGTATAGCGGCCTGACCAGAGCGCACTTTCAACAACAGGCGTATAGCGGCCTGACCAGTGCGCACTTTCAACAACAGGCGTATAGCGGCCTGACCAGTGCGCACTTTCAACAACAGGTGTATAGAGGCCTGGCCAGTGAGTACTTTCAACAACAGGCTATAGGGCTGGCCAATGTGTACTTTCAACAACAGGCCTATAGCGGCCTGGCCAGTGCGTACTTTCAACAACAGGCGTATAGCGGCCTGACAAGTGCGTATTTTCAACAACAGGCCTATAGCGGCCTGGCCAGTGCGCACTTTCAACAACAGGCGTATAGCTGCCTGACCAGTGCGTACATACAACAGGCGTATAGCGGCCTGACCAGTGCGCACTTTCAACAACAGGCGTATAGCGGCCTGACCAGTGCGCACTTTCAACAACAGGCATATAGCGGCCTGACCAGTGCGCACTTTCAGCAACAGGCGTATAGCAGCCTGACCAGCGCGCACTTTCAACAACAGGTGTATAGAGGCCTGGCCAGTGTGTACTTTCAACAACAGGCATATAGAGGCCTGGCCAATGTGTACTTTCAACAACAGGCCTATAGCGGCCTGGCCAGTGCGTACTTTCAACAACAGGGTGTATAGCGGCCTGACCAGTGCGTACTTTCCCAACAACAGGAATATAGCGGCCTGGCCAGTGCGGACTTTCAACAACAGGTGTATAGAGGCCTGGCCAGTGCGTACTGTC
The DNA here is from genome assembly GCA_025379985.1 of Phyllomedusa bahiana. Lineage (NCBI taxonomy): Eukaryota > Metazoa > Chordata > Amphibia > Anura > Hylidae > Phyllomedusa > Phyllomedusa bahiana. The sequence goes on from JAODAL010003521.1 coordinate 1,421, forward strand.
AACAACAGGCGTATAGCAGCCTGGCCAATGCGTACTTTCAACAACAGGCATATAGCGGCCTGACCAGTGCGCACTTTCAACAACAGGCGTATAGCGGCCTGACCAGTGCGCACTTTCAACAACAGGCGTATAGCGGCCTGACCAGTGCGCACTTTCAACAACAGGCTATAGTAGCGCCTGCCAATTGCGCACTTTCAACAACAGGTGTATAGCGGCCTGACCAGTGCGCACTTTCAACAACAGGGGTATAGCGGCCTGGCCCGAGCGTACTTTCAACAACAGGAGTATAGCGGCCTGGCCCGTGCGTACTTTCAGGAACAGGCGTGTAGCGGCCTGGCCAGTGCGTACTTTCGTCAGTGCTACATCTGGCTCCTATTTACTTTCACTTTCCTTGTGGGGTGCGTAAGTGCCTGAAAGAAGTGACATGCCACTTCTTTACGGCTGAGTACTGTGCGCAGGTAAATACGCCAGCTTATCATAGCACTCAATAAGTGCTATGATATTACCATATTGGCGGGATGTATTTCTGGCGCATTGTGGTGCAATTACGCCCCAGTGTATGCCCTGCAAATACCCTGAGGCAGATAAGATTTGGACATTGATTCTGAGGAAGATTCAGCGCTGAATCCGCGTCAGAATCAGTGTCTAAATCAGCTGTGTGAACATACCCGTTAATTAATCAATATTTTGTTATTTTCTGCCATTTTTCCCTCAATATTTTCCAGCAATTTTGATGGGATGAACAGCGAGGCTTGCTGCATGGTTCTTCCCATTAATTGAGGGAAACAATGTGCACTTCATGTACCCTAGTTAAGTCAATGGTGTATGATGGATCCAATCGGGCAAACTGTCACTATAAATGAAAGACATAACCAGAAGTATGAACACAGCCTAAAATCATAGTAATAAACAGATCTTACATAGAAAACGACATATCTAAACAGCATAAGAATATAGGAAGACAGTGTTACGAAGCCTGCTGCCCACGTAACTGGCTTTTCAATCATTTGGGAACTTGCCATATGTTCACCTTGGCTTGTATACTAGGGAATTGCTTGCTGCATATAAAATGTGATTTTACATAAAATAATTGATGTTTTATTAATATTTTAACCACCATAACTGCCAATGGAGAAAAGCTCTAAAAGTCAACCCTATTTCCTGAAGTCCAGCAGTGCGCCATACATATTAAATCTTGCAGTCTCTCAGAGAAGATGACAAGCTCCTTCCTGCTGTAAAAACCTAATCATAATAGAGCTGTGTATTATTTTAGTTTTGCATTTGTCTTCAGTTTTATTAAACACGTTCGTGACAAGACTACCGTACTGATGACTGCGATTACAACAAATCCGCCAGTTCTCATTAATCAAATCAGTCAGAATCGAGTAATTCAACACTTCGCACGAGGAGGCGGCATTGTGCCCGTTAAGATTCCAAAACTGGTTGGTGCTCCTAATCCACAAAAAGTAGAATGTGAAAATGGAAAATAAGCTTTCAAGCCTTTGAATTTCCTGTGCCCACACAGTGCTGCTAATGAATGGTGCATCTGTTGCTTTATGAAACTTCTTTTTACGGCTGTATAAACATAGGGCATGTGGCCTGCTTGCGTACCCTTTGCTGCCCCTCTTCAAATTACTGAAGGTAGAACACTTGTCACGAATCCAGTCAAACCCCGCAGCCCCAGCTGATAAACAAATAGAAGCAGCTGGTACCTCGCAGCACACACCAAACCTCTCGCTGTCAGTCAGCTCTGATTTACTTCACCAACAAAATCCTCCACCAAGCATTAATAAAACACTGATGTGCATCCTCCATCAGCTGCACACAGACACCAGAGATACGGGGAGCGCAATCAGTCCAAGGGAAAGCTGCTGCACTCGCAAAACACAAGGGGTCAGAAGCAGTGGCATGCAATTGGAACATGATTTGTTTCATAAACTCCCTACAGAGATGAACTCATACTTTTAAGGGGGGAAAAAGAATATTCAGCTTCCCCAGATGTAAGACGAACATGAAAAAGGAACACACAAGAAGCTGGACTGCTTGTTACCTTCTCTACTTTTCCTCCATTGATGTCGCGGGGAAATTTCTTTCCAATGGTTCTAAGGTCTGTCTGAAAAATAGAAAAAAGAAAGCGTACAGTAGTATTGTGCTTCAGAAAACAGCAGAAAGCAAAAAAGCAGAGCACTGCTGATGTATAACAGAGAGCAACAGCTAAGACAGTAAAACAAATGACTGAAGAGGTTAAAACTGTATAAACGGTTATCGTGAACACGATACAAATCAGCAAGCAGAATTCACGCTGGTTACATCCACATCAGGACATATCTCTAGGACCCCATTCACCTGTTAGGAGTAAACAAGAGTCCTTTTGGCTTCCATGTTTTTTTGTGCCGTATGGAACAAGAGTGCTCGGCTGTGCTATTCTTTACAGAAGCATGTAGCTAACAAATAAACATGGGAGATAATATATGATGTATAATGTATAATATAAAGCAGTATATGACCATACAGTGTAAGGCAACCTAAGACAGGACACATGTCACATGACAGATGTCTTATTAAAGGGGTTTATATAAAAGAGCACAAGTAGTGATAAATGTAATATCATTTGCCTTTCAATATGGTCTCAGATGCTATGAGCCACATCCACATGTATGAACCAGTGTAGGTCTAAAACTCACTTTTTTGCACAAAGGTTGCTATGGGCCAAAGAGTGAGTTTTAGACCTAAACAGTTTCATACATGTGGCCCAATATGTGTATGACAAGGGGAAAGACCAGTGAGGGGGGGGGGGGGTCTTTTTTTTCTAATTTTAGAGGGGTTGTCTCACTTCATTGATTCATCTTACCTCAGTCCTGTTTTCTTGGTTTCACTTTGAATTCAGAGGCGTGTTTATGTTAATGGCTTCCACTAGGCTGCAGTAGAAGCCAGGTCTTTAGCTATAGCAACCAGTGCTGACTGCCTATCAGGATAGATCAAACAGGTCTGTAGCTATAGCGACCTGAGGAGCTGATGCAGCCCATACAAAGGGGATATCTCAGAATAGGTAGGATACTGTTAATGGACACAAATTGCAAAGTGACTTGTTTTTGCAAGATCTTTAACATAAAAAGCAATCCTTGTAGTGAGACAACCCCTTTAAGGGTAAGTCCACATAGCAATGATTTTCAGTCGGATTTTCAGATGGTTTTTCGAATTTGAAAACCAATTGTCAAGAATCCTTGTAAACATCAATACACAATTCGCCCAATGGTCTACATTGCACAGTTTTTCTACTGTGCAGATTTTCACAAAACTTAGAGCATGCACAGTTTTCAGGTGGAAGCTGTGTTATTCAGTGGTTAAGGGGAACGGCCGAATCCGCCAAACGTGGACAGAACATCCCCAAAAACCACTCAAAAGCCGATAAAATACCGTCCGGATTCTTAGCAATTTACAACTGCTGTGTGGCCGTACAGTGCATTCATACAGTTCTATTATAGATGCAGAACAACCCGAGTATCGTTCTCAAGAACCAAATCACTGAGACAAGATAAAAAATGTCATTTGCAGGATCTCTGAGCTAAGCCCCACAACACTGCTAGATTAAAGGGACCTGTGCAACTCTTCTGACGAGATTCTGATAATGTAATTTTGGTTTTTTTTTAAATCCAAAATTGTTAATGAATTAGTTTCATAATATATCCTTATAGGGATTGGAACTTCATCTCAGACACACACATAAGTCAATTTCCTACGATGACAACAAACCAAGAAGAAACAAAATCCATAAAGATATTGTCCTTGATCAGATTAAAAACCCAGCAGTATTCCAGTTACCCTGGAGTCACAGTGCTGCTCATGAACATCATGAAGGGGCCCTCGCCTGGAGTTTCCTCTATAAACCACTGCGTATGAAATATCGTGGATGGATTTTGGACGTTGACTCATTCAGGGTGTGACCCCCATGACACTCACCAATAGTCTTATTATAATTGTGTTGCACAGCACACGGTACCAAATAATATTGACTGTGCTCGGTTGATAGGATATTTCAATCCAAAGTTACAATAAAGTGTAGTCAACCGCACATGGTTTCCGGAGAATAATTCTTTATTGGTAGTTATGTCACAGCAACATTATATTTCTTTAAATGTTTTCAGTCTGATTATGACCTTTGCCACAATAGTCGCAGCTGGAATGTGAAGAAAAGCAGAAATCCAGCTGTAGCTCAGTATAAGGGTATGTTAACATGGCTTATTTTCTAGCGTAATTGCAGGTGTATTTCGCCATGTATTGCGCTTAATACGCGTCGAGATGCGCGCCACAATTACGGTAATGCATAGTTCTCAGAGAACTATGGATTACGCCTCGCCCCCCCGAGCATACAATACAATCACATTGTACGCGCGGGGAGATAAGTGACGTCAATTATTCGCGGCGCGTAAACAATGCATATCAATGGGCGGCGGGCTGCCCCCCCCCCCACCTCTCCATTGGGCATACGTGTTGATCAGCGCGACTCCCAAAACACCCGCCGTGTAAACATACCCTTAGAGAGGCGCCGCTATCAATCGCAAGAAACCATGTGCAGTTGGTTACACTTTATTGTTGTCAGCACCAAGGCTGTGGAGTCGGAGTCGTGGAGTCGGTGCCTATTTTCTAGGAGTCGGAGTCGTCATAAAAGGGACCGACTCCCAAAATATATAATAAGTTGGTGCAGTTAGTTCGATGCAAAGAGCTAGAGGAATTGGGTCCAGCCAGTGCTACTGCTCCCATATCTTCAGCCTTATCACATGAGAAGTGTAATTGATGACATGGAGCAGGCAAAACGCTGCCCCAGGGGAAACGATTCTGCTCCCATGGCAAACAAATTTCAACAAAATTTTTCACCTGCTTTCAAAGAAGTAGAAGAGTTCAACCATTCATCAAAACTGCCTGTGCCTAAGGCAATAATGAGGTCAGATGTGAGGTCATGTATGCAGGATCTGATGGAGGCAATATGATTTCTCAGAACAAATTCATTAACTCCACGAATGTTCCTGCAGTGTTTTGCATATTTACAATTTTTTGTGTTCTAAAGTCATATCCAATAAAATTTTATTTTACACTGACAAGCAAAATGGTACAATTTTTTTGAACTTGTGACTTTCAGGCTCCATATCTCTCCAACCACTACAGCTTTGTACATGAGGCTACTGTAATTTTATATACAGTCATCTTACCTATCTTATACATAAGTTTGACTTGCAAGTATTTAGCATCTGCTTAGTTCTGCAGATTCTTTCCTGTAACTGCATTGTTACTGTTTTGCTACTAAAAATCAAAATGTTAATTTTTATTATTTTGTTAGCATTTGGGAAATCCACCTTTGGTTTTCAATACTGTCTGAATCCTTCTGGGCTCTGGATCAGATTCAAGCACATCTTGACCAAAATCTGATCCCAGGTTTCTTCTACACAATCCCAGTGTTGGTGCAGACTGGACTTGGATACAAATACAGCTTCTTCTCTACCCACAAGTGTTCAAAAGATCAAAACATTGTTACCCTTTTGCTTGTCAGTGTCTGTTCTACCTAAATAGCTTGATTATTGTTTCATAAGGTGATAAAAAGCCGGATGTTACCACTTTACTTCAGTAAAGTTATTACTTAAACATGCGCCATGTTGGAGGGAGTTGGAGGTTTGGGAAATTGAGGAGTCGGAGCTTTGGCTTGCCGACTCAGCAGCCCTGGTCAGCACGATCTTTATCCAGGCACATGGCTTTGTCTGATCTGGTCGCCCAGTCCCTTTCTCATCAGTATCTCAATCAGTCTACATTGGGCTGTATGGCACCAATATTCGGCAATAAACCGACTACCTACTCCTGAGAGCTGTTTCTAACTCTGGTAAATGAGCCATAACTAAATGTGATTTGCCATAAGGAACTTCTGAGATACACCCTAGATGGTACCAACCATGTAGCTCTCGAATCTGAACAGCTCACACTCTTATCGTGTCGGAAACCTTTGTCTTTTTCTCCAGCCCATACCACTTTTCATTAATAATCCACTGATTGATTGGAGTGTGCTATACATGGGAATCAAACAAAATCCTCCCTATTCTCTCGATGCCTCAAGCTAAATCACTTCACTTATGTTCTCAGTGTGTGGTCTAGACGTTGGCACTCAAATCTTAAAAAAGAAACAATTCAAATGGTAGTAGCACTAAGTGACTTATGTGATAGACAGTCTGAGCTATGTTCTTGTTTTGCTGCTTCGGGTTGGAAGTCACTAAAGCATAGAATGAAGCCTATTGCTCAGCTGAAGCACTAGTCATTTGTACTAGCATGCAATAATTAACATAAGCAGCTGGCATCCAACAGAGAACAATTTGAGCTCCATAGGAGATGAAGTGTGATGGGACAAGGGTTATTAAGTATCCGTACTGCTTTTTATCTGTAAACCTGTATTTACAGAAATTTAAGGAAAACAGATTATCTTTAATAATCTTTTCCTCTAACAGAACATTCACAAAATAAATCATTTTTATAGCACTGTAAAAGCCTTGCCAACAATTAGATGAAATGGGTTCTATCATACCAAATAGTCATGTGTTTGCAGTAACTGTCCATACCCACATACAAGTTACTGATCAACTACAAATGATAGGAGCACCCCACATACGTCAAGTGGATCCACAATTTTACTGACGTTTGGTTAGAAAGGAACATTTTACCTTAAAGGGATTTAATGTAATGATGATTTGGGATCCTCCAAAATGGGTATTTAATCACTTTTCTAAATTTATGTGAAGGGAAGCATCTGAGAGCTACAGCATTTCTCAGTCCCCCTTAGTTTCCTGACAGTTTACATTAGACAGGACCAGGACACTAACAGGAGCTGATCTGGCCCTGCTGGTGTTTGCACTTCTTATCTGATGACAGAGAGCATGAAGAAGCTTGCAAGGGACTGGGGAGATAAAGTAATGAATGAGCCTGTGTCTTTTGTATAGAGAATCCACTGGTTGTAATGTAATTATTTGAGTAAACATTGCAGACACTCCCTGATCCCCGGCTCTCTCTCAGCCTCCCTCCCTCTCCTCCATGACTAAGCATGCTTTGTTTATCTTCTGTCCTGAGCAGATAAGAGGTAAAGAACTCACTTCTGGCAAAACCCCTTTAATGCTTGGCCTCTCCCAGTTTCACACACATTATGAAGGTGGTACTCCTGAAGCTGAGGTTGTTAGGCATGAAATGCATGGTACCTAGATACCTCAGGATTTTGTGTGAAATCTGTACTCTTAAAAGAGTGTTTGACCTTTACAGGCTTCAAAAGAGACCTCATTCATCATGGGAGTCCCATTCGGTTGAGAGTGGTAGCTCAGTTTGGAGGGATGTCTTTCCAGGCTTAGCCACCCTGATAAGAGACACTGGTTGTCATACAGCCAGATATAAGGACTGTATCTCTAGTACTGTATGTCACAGGATACAATTCTATTTAAGTGCTCTGTTTCTGCAGGGCAACAAGTGGAACAAGATGATCCTCTTAATTCCAAGTGTCACAAGAGAGATGTCCAGAGGTTGAGTCCGACTCATTCACACCTCTGCCCTGTAATACATGAAGCCTCAGTCACCATAGTAGGTACACTTGTCCCTTTTGAAATGGAGAGCTCTCTAAGGCTAGCGCCACACAGCATAGGACAAAAAACGTTGGAAAGCCAATGCATTTGGTCTTACGCAGGACCACGGTTTTTGTCACTAATATGCGTAAAAACCGCAGTCTGTTCAATGGAATATACAATGGAATGTACAGGAAACTGTCAGAAAACAGCGGGACTCTGGCGTAACATGTTGCATATGATGCCGGATTTTTAACGTATCGGTTAATACCCCATGCGGTATAGACTACTGCACAGGTAATCATTGCCGTCTATGCAGCACAGGGTACTGTTGCAATCTCGGTGGTTCCAAAATACTGAAACCATTGAAAATCCAACGGTATTTCTGTGCTGTGTAGATATAGCCTCACACACAGTACTGAGACAAAGGGGGGTAGTATTGGAACGAAGCCTTCACATGTATCTGCTAGAGGTCAGAGCATCAAAGCTGGGTCCACAGAGTGTAGTTTTCCCATTGCCCTTACACCACTTAGTACTGAATCAGCCAAGTGCCAGTAGGATAAGTAAAGATTGTAGCAAACCCCAACAGAAAAAGAGTACTCCCAGGGTTAAGATGATGCAGATTTTATCTGAACAATCTTTATTCCAGTCATCTAAGCGCCAAACACTAGTATTTATGGGAGTGCGGTCTCTGTCTATCTTTGCTACTCGCATAAGAGACTTGTGGGCAGAAAGGGTTACAAGACGGGCAACCAGATTAAACGAAAAAATAGCAACAGTGCTGTTGCAACTGTTGTATCTAAGAACCATATATGAAGATTGTCAGCAAAAGATCATTGAGTGTAAGGGTGTGTTCACACGGCGTCTTTCCTATTGAGGTCTATGGGGATGATTTACAGTCGGATTTTTGCGTATTCTAAATACTGAATCTACTTAAAAATCTGTGCCGTGTAGACATAGCTTAAGGGTATACTTTAAAAGATCAAACTTTCACTCTGCAATACAAATTATGTTTCTTTGTTTAGTCATTTTTATATAATAAGTGGGAAAAGGTTTTTTTTCAATATAATTCTATGTCAAGTTTTTAAAAAAGCTTATTTTCCTTTTTTATTGCAAGAAATTTTACTCCTCCCTGTTTTATCGCTTTCACAACATACTGCTATACCCATGCATTGCGTTATATCGTCAAATGACCACTCTACTATTTCAACCTTTGTCTTGCAGTACATCATAGGAGCACCAACATGGCTGATCGCAGAACCTTCACTGAGGGTACCTGTCTGTCATACTTTGTAACACGATCGGGTAATATAAACTTATTTTTATTATATCAAAATAGCAGCAAATATAGTAAACAAAGTTACAATGTTACTTGCGTTTTTGTCATCAATAGCTGTGTGGTCGGACAATTCATAACTGCGAACTTGGCATCAGTCCAGTGATGAACTATTAGTGCTTCCGCATAGCACAGCGTTTGCTTCTGTGCACATAGATGGACAGGCGGGCAATCCACGTAGGCGCGCAACGTTTCGGAGGAATCCATCCCCCTTTCTCAAGCGTTGAACAATACTTTGTTATATATCCTTTGTTGGCAATGACAGAGGTCAAACGTTTTCTGCAGGTCTTCACAAGGTTGGCACACACTGTTGCTGGTATGTTGGCCCATTCCTCCATGCAGATCTCCTCTAGGGCAGTGATGTTTAGATGCTGTCACTGGACAACACGGACTTTCAACTCCCTCCAAAGGTTTTCTATGGGGTTGAGATCTGGAGACAGGCTAGGCCACTCCAGGACCTTGAAATGCTTCTTATGAAGCCACTCCTTCGTTGCCCTGGTGGTGTGCTTGGGATTATTGTCATGCTGAAAGACCCAGTCATGTTTCATCTTCAATGCGCTTGCTGATGAAAGGAGGTTTGCACTCAAAATCTCACCATACATAGCCCCATTCATTCTTTCATGTACACGGATCAGTCGTCCTGGTCCCTTTGCAGAGAAACAGCCCCCAAAACATGATGTTGCCAGCCCCATGCTTCACAGTAGGTATGGTGTTCTTTGCATGCAACTGCGCATTCTCTCTCCTCCAAACACGACGAGTTGTGTTTCTACCAAACAGTTCTACTTTGGTTTCATCTGACCATATCACATACTCCCAATACTTTTCTGGATCATCCAAATGCTCTCTAGCAAATGTCAGACGAGCCCGGACATGTAATGGATTAAGTAGGGGGACACATCTGGCACGAGTCCCTGGGGGCGTAGTGTGTTACTGATGTTAGCCTTTGTTACGTTGGTCCCAGCTCTCTGTAGGTAATTCACTAGATCCCCCCGTGTGGTTCTGGGATTTTTGCTCACCGCTCTTGTGATCATTTTGACCCCACGGGGTGAGATCTTGCGTGAAGCCCCAGATCGAGGGAGATTATCAGTGGTCTTGTATGTCTTTCATTTTCTAATTATTGTTCCCATAGCTGATTTCTTCACACGAAGCTGCTTGCCTACTGTAGATTCAGTCTTCCCAGCCTGGTGCAGGGCTACAATTTTGTAACTGGTGTCCCTTGACAGCTCTTTGGTCTTCACCATAGTGGAGTTTGGAGTGTGACTGTTTGAGGTTGTGGACAGGTGTCTTTTATATTGATAACAAGTTCAAACAGGTGCCATTACTACAGGTAATGAGTGGAGGACAGAGGATCCTCTTAAAGAAGAAGTTACAGGTCTGTGAGAGCCAGAATCTTGCTTGTTTGTAGGTGACCAAATACTTATTTTCTACCATAATTTGCAAATAAATTATTTCCAAATCAGACAAAGTGATTTTCTGGATTTGTTTTCTCATTGTGTCTCTCATAGTTGAGGGCTACCTATGATGTCAATTACAGGCCTCTCTCATCTTTTTAAGTGGGAGAACTTGCACAATTGGTGGCTGACTAAATACTTTTTTTCCCCAGTGTACTAGACACTATTGCTGGGGAACTGGTGGAGTAAACCAGAGCTTTAGCATAATGGGCAGTGCCTGTAGAGGTTATAATTTTTCATTTTATTTAAGTTTCAGGCTGTGCATTTTGGACATGTTGGACAACCCCCTTAAATGGGGGTCATAATTATAAGACATAGGAAAAAGCATTACTCCTATTTGGAGCTGACAGACATGCACAAACCAGGGCTGTGGAGTCGGCAAGCCGAAGCCCCGACTCCTCAATTTCCCAAACCTCCAACTCCCGACTCCGACTCCTTCATACACGGCGCATGTTTAAGTGATCATTTTACTGTAGTAAAATAGTAACACCAGGCTGTTTATCACCTTATGATACAATAATCAAGCTATTTAGGTAGAACAGACACTGACAAGCAAAATGGTAACAATGTTTTGATCTTTTAAACACTTGTGGGTAGAGTTGATGAAAAAGCTGTATTTGTATCCATGTCCAGTCTGCACCAACATTGGGAATGTGTAGAAGAGACCTGGGATCAGATTTTGGTCAAGATATGCTTGAATCTGATCCAGAGCCCAGAAGGATTCAGGCAGTATTGAAAACCAAAGGTGGATTTCCCAAATACTAACAAAATAATAAAAATTAAAGGGGTGGTCTCACTACATTGATTCATCTTACCTCAGTCCTGTTTTCTTGGTTTCATTTTGAGTTCAGGGGCATGTTTACTGGCTTCCACTAGGCTGCCATATAAGTAAGGTCTGTAGCTATAGCAGCCAGTGCTGGCAGCCTATCAGGAGAGATCAAACAGGTCTGTAGCTATAGCGACCTGAGGAGCTGATGCAGTTCATACAAGAGGGCATATCTCAGAATAGGTAGGACACTGTTAATGGACACATATTGCAAAGTGACTTGTTTTACAAGATCTTTAACATAAAAAGTCATCTTTGAAGTGAGACATCCCCTTTAACACTTTGATTTTTTGGAGCAAAACTGTAACTAAGCAGATGCTAAATACTTGCAAGTCAAATTTATGTATACGATATGTAAGATGACTGTATATAAAATTACAGTAGCCTCATGTACAAAGCTGTAGTGGATGGAGAGATATGGAGCCTGAAAGTCACAATTTCAAACCATTGTTACCATTTTGCTTGTCAGTGTAAAATATATTTATTGGATATGACTTTAGGACACAAAAAAATTGTAAATATGCAAAACACTAGAGGAACATTTGTGGAGTCTCTGAATTTGTTCTGAGAAATAGTATTGCCTCCATCAGATCCTGCATACATGACCTCACATCTGATCTAATTATTTCCAGGCTAGAGAACGGCCTCTCTACACTAACTTGGGTTGGGTGCAAAGCGGTGACCACAGGGGCAACATCTCTAACAATGTCAGGGTATAAAGGAATTGCCTCAGCCACAGTCAGTTTTGATGAATGGTTAAACTCTTCTACTTCTTTGAAAACAGGTAAAAAAATTTGCTGAAATCTGTTTGCCCTGGGAGCAGAATCTTTTCCCCTGGAGCAGCGCTTTGTCTGCTCCATGTCATCAATTGCTGAAGATATGGGAGCAGTAGCACTGGCCGGACCCAATTCCTCTTGCTCTTTGCACTGCATCGAACTAACTGGACCAACTTATTATATATTTTGGGAGTCGGAGTCGGTCCATTTTATGACGACTCCGACTCCTGCAAAATAGCCACCAACTCTGACTCCGACTCTACGACTCTGACTCCGACTCCACAGCCCTGGCACAAACCAGAGTTACATACAAAGAATGACTACATAAACCAAGGCTATGCTTGCAATTGTTACACTGCATGATTGAATAATTCCGTTTGAAGATTTAAAAAAATATAGATTAGCTTTGAGCAGGGCTGTGGAGTCAGAGTCGTGGAGTCGGTGCCCATTTTGCAGGATTCGGAGTCGTTAAGAAATGGACCGACCCCTACTCCTAAAATATATAATTAGTTGGTACTGTTAGTTCAATGCAGTGCCAAGAGAAAGAGAAATTGGGTCTTGCCAGTGCTACTGCTGCCATATATTCAGCCTCATCACAAGAGGAGTATAATTGATGACATGGAGCAGGCAAAGCACTGCCACAGGGGAAAAGATTCCGCTCCCATTGCAAACAGATTGACCAGATTCCAGCAAAAATTTTCACTTGCTTTCAAAGAAATAGAAGAGTTCAACCATTCATCAAAACTGACTGCGGCTGAGGCAATTCCTTTATACCCTGACATTGTTAGAGATGTTGACCCTGTGCCACCAACCCAAGACAGTGAAGAGAGGTCATTCTCTAGCCTGGAAAGAATGAGATCAGATGTGAGGTCATGTATGTAGGATCTGATGGAGGCAATATTATTTCTCAGAACAAATTCATAGAGTCCATAAATGTTATTCAGGAAATTTTTGTTAAAAATAGTTTTGTTTTGTTTTTTTCAGACTTACTGCAGCATTTTGCATATTTACGATTTATTATAGTTTTTTTGTGTTCTAAAGTCATGTCCTATAAATATACACTGCCGTTCAAAAGTTTGGGGTCACCCAATTTTGTGTTGTCCCTTAAAACTCATACTTTTATTTATCAAATGTGTTGCAAAATGAATAGAAACATAGTCCAGATATTGACAAGGTTAGAAATAATGACTGTTATTTGAAATAATAATTTTCTACTTCAAACTTTCATTTCATCAAAGAATGTTCCCTTTGCAGCAATTACAGCATTGCAGACCTTTGGCATTCTAGCTGGTAATTTACTGAGGTAATCTGGAGAAATTTCACCCCATTCTTCCAGAATCCCCTCTCACAAGTTGGATTCGCTTGTTGGGCACTTTGTGCATACCATACAGTCAAGCTGCTCCCACAACAGCTCAATGGGGTTGAGATCTGGTGACTCCGCTGGCCACTCCATTACAGATAGAATACCAGCTGCCTGCTTCTCCCCTAAATAGTTCTTGCATAATTTGGAGGTGTGCTTTGGGTCATTGTCCTGTTGCAGGATGATATTGGCTCCAATCAAGCGCTGTCCACAGGGTATGGCATGGCGCTGCAAAATGGTGAGAGCCTGCCTTATTCAAAATCCCTTTACCATGTACATAATCTCCCACTTTACCAGCACCAAAGCCACCCCAGACCATTACCTTACCTCCACCATGCTTGACAGATGGCATCAGGCGTCTTCCAGCATCTTTTCAGTTGTTCTGCATCTCACAAATGTTCTTCTGTGTGATCCAAACACCTCAAACTTCGATTCGTCTCCATAACACTTTTTTCCAATCTTCCTCTGTCCAATGTCTGTGTTCTTTAGCCCATATTAATCTTTTCCTTTCATTAGCCAGTCTGTTATGGCTTTTTCTTTGCCACTCTGCCCTGAAGGCCAGCATCCCGGAGTCACCTCTTCACTGTACGTTGACACTGGCGTTTTGCTGGTACTGTTTAATGAAGCTGCTAGTCGAGGACTTGTGAGGCGTCGATTTCTCAAACTAGAGACTCTAATGTACTTGTCTTGTTACTCAGTTGTGCAGCAGGACATCCCACGTCTCTTTCTACTCTGATTAGAGCCTGTTTGTGCTCTCCTCTGAAGGGAGTAGTACACACCGTTGTAGGAAATCATCAGTTTCTTAGCAATTTCTCGCATGGAATAGCCTTCATCTCTCAGAAAAAGAATAGACTGTCGAGTTTCACATGAAATTTCTCTTTTTCTGGCCATTTTGCGAGTTCAATCGAACCAACAAATGTAATGCTCCAGATTCTCAATTTGCTCAAAGGAAGGTCAGTTTTTTTAGCTTCTCTAATCAGTAAAACTGTTTTCAGCTGTGCTAACATACTTGCACAAGGGTTTTCAAGGGTGTTCAAAATATCCAATAGCTTTCTTACACAGTTAGCAAACACAATGTACCATTAGAGCACTGGAGTGATGGTTGTTGGAAATTGGCCTCTATACACCTATGTGGATATTGCATTAACAACCAGACGTTTGCAGCTAGAATAGTCATTTGCCACAATGTATAGAGTGTATTTCTGATTCTTTTAATGTTAGCTGCATTGAAAAAAACTGTGCTTTTCTTTCAAAAATAAGGAAATTTCAAAGAGACCCCAAAATTTTGAAAGGTAGTGTATTTTACATTGACAAGCAAAAGGGTAACAACGTTTTGAACTTTTAGGCTCTATATTTCACCATGCACTACAGCTTTCCATGTGAGATTCCCATCATTTTATAGACAATCATCTTGGCTATCTCGTACATAACTTTTACCTTCAACTATTTAGTATCTGCTTAGTTCTGCAGATTCTGGTCATGTAACGGCATTGTTACTGTTTTGCTCCTGGTGGTGGAACAATCTTTTTCTTCTTGTTACTACAAATTAGATGCTGTACTCACATTCAGTAATAGCTCAGTGTGTTATTAGGCTGATTCCGAAGCGAAAGGTCACTGGTTCGAACAGTCATGAAGATGATTTACCAAGAAAAGAGGCACAGCATCATCCAGCTCATCGATAGTGGCCTCTCGGCCAAGAAAATTGCCAACCTGCATCATGTGAGGCCCTGACAGCTGGAAGAATATGGAATGAAGTCCATCCATTCCAAAGCCAAAAGCTGGACGTCCAGGGGAAATATCAGAGCCAACAAGTCGCTCAAGGTCGATCAGTTCTGATGCTAAGACACGGCAGTGGAGGCGACTCATAGGCTTTGTAAGAGTGAGATCACAGATGTCCATGCAAGCACCATGCAACACACATTACACAGGTCTGGAATAATTGCCCGAAAACAGGGGAAGAAGCCTCAACTTCAATTTCGTCATAAGAAGCGTTGGCTTGAGTTTGCAAAAAAGTGCGAAAAATGGAAGATTGGAAACGGGTGATTTGGAGCAATGGGATGAAAGTCAATAGACCAGGCTCTAATGGGGGCAAATAGGAAGATCAAGGGAGAAGGGGGCTAATGGATCGAGAAGCTGGAAGAACTGTCAAGTTCAGTGGAAGAAGCCTGATGATATGGGGTTGTTTCACAGCCAAATAAATTGGATACTTGACCAGGATCAATGTTGATCTCAATGATGAGCTATATGTGAGTGTCCTACAACATGAGTTACTTCATACACTCAAATACTATGGGTATGAAAAGGACAACATAGTATTCCAGCGGGACAACGACCCGAAGCATACGTCAAGGTTAGAGAAGGAATGGTTCAATGACAATGAGGTAGAGTTCCTGTATTGGCCTTCATAGTCCCCAGACCTCAACCAAATCCAACACTTGTGGGAAGAGGTGAAGACAAAACTGTATTCATACCCAAGTCCAGTCTGCACCAACATTGGGAACGTTGAGAAGAGACCTGGGATAAGATTTTGGTCAAGACATGCTTGAATCTGATCCAGAGCCCAGAAGGATTCAGGAAGTGCTGAAAGCCAAAGGGGAATTCACAAATACTAACAAAATAATAAAAAATTTACATTTTGATTTTTAGGAGCAAAACAGTAACAATGCAGTAAAATGACAAGAATTTGCAGAACTAAGCAGATGCTAATTACTAAATAATGTATGTATAAGATAGGTAAGCTGATTGTCTATGAAGTGATGGTAGCCTCATGTTCAAAGCTGCAGTGGATGGTGAAATATGGAGCCTGAAAGTCAAAAGTTAAAAAACATTGTTACCATTTTACTTGTCAGTGTCTGTTCTACCTAAATAGCTTGATTATTGTGTCATAAGGTGATAAACAGCCTGATGTAACCATTTTACTACAGTAAAGTTATCACTTAAAAATGTGCCATGTATGAGGGAGTGGGAATGGGAGTCGGGAAAATTGAGGAGTCGGAGCTTTGGCTTGCCGACTCCACAGCCCTGGTTTTGAGGTGGTAATGTGAACACTACAGCAACACAACATGGTCCACTAAAAGCTATTAGAAGTAAATTAAAAATGATACTTACATTCAGAGCAATGAGGATAATAGCACTTTTGCTCAGTTTTTCCGAGGAACCTCTACAAGCTTCAATTCCCTCATCAGAAAGATACCTGTTGTGGAATATTTAAAGAACATTTCATTACAAAGTTATCCCAAGAAATCGATTTTAAATTAAAAAAAACTTCAAAAGCTGAAATTATGTAATTAATTTTAATTGACTTTAAACACTTGATGTGTCTAGAATATAAAGGGTATAGCTTAGATCTTAATACAGTAGGAGAGCTGGTCTAAAATTTAGGCCAGGAGGGGATCTGGTATTTAACCCCTTAAGCCCCAGGCCTGAAAAGGCCTTAATGACCAGCTAACTTTTTAGATTAGTTTTTGCCTCCTTGCATTTCAACAGTCGCAACTTTTTAATTTTGAAGTGACGTCGTTGTATGAGGACTTGTTTTATGCTAGAGAAGTTTTGGGGGTCGTAGTTTACAAATAAATTACTTCAGAATTTTATTTAAAATATAGATATATTCTTTTTTTACACCATTCACATTTCACACTAAATAACCTGTTCGATGAATTTTACAGGTTATTACAGGCATGCAGATAACTAATATATGTAGGGCTTTTTGTGGGCTTTTTGTATTTGAAACTTAATTACAGCTCTGTTCCTAGTGCAGCTGCAGCATTGGGAGGCACAAAACCCCTCTTTCTACAGAAAGACGACATGCACTGCCCGTTGACTACAGTCAGTGGGCGGTCACTGAGGAGTTAAAGAGAGGATCCATTATGCCTTTCGATTACAAAATACATCCTGCCAATCCCAACTTTTCTACGGTTTTGCAAAAATAAGATAAAAAATAGAAACAAAAGGAGAAACAATACAAAATGCTTCTGTAGTTTTCTATAAAATGGCATGCGGCTCCAGACACATGATTTACATGCTCTGCAATGTACGTAATATGCTCTGACATCTCAACCTTTTATTTGTATAGCCGTCATAGACGAGTTCGTATTTTGTATAAATTATAGCATAAGCAACAAAGAAACAAATTGATGCCATAACAATGTCCTTCATAGATTGGACCTTTTCCTCGTGGCAGATTTTCAAATATTAAACTTCATATTTCCACAAGGATATAAAGGAAAAGGCTCAGATAACCAAACTTTGGAATTTGTATGAAAGTGAAAGTATTAGAATGAACAATTTACCACTCTTGGCCACACAATTGCAACTGTCTTTAAAATGATTCTGAACTGGTCGTCCATATTCAGTATGGAAAGATATTTCTGGAAAAATGCCTCTGCTACAATAAGTTGTAGAAAAGATCATAATTCCTGAACGCATGATGGACAAGTGTGGACCTGTCTTCAAACCCAAGAGAACATCTGGACTTGTTATTTTATTATCTACCATCCAATCAGTGCTGACTATGCAGGGACACACGCCTTTGAAAGCTGGAATAGTAACACCCAGATGACTGGTTCATTCATACATTCCAAAGAAATAACAAGGCAACAGTGCAGAGTCCTAAGAGGCGATGCTGCAGAGTTATTATGTCACAAGGAACACAAGGATTTATTAAAACAGATATGTCAGGAAAACATCACATGTCCTTAGTAACATATGACGTAGTCTTGTCATGATGTTGGTAAGGGGGCATGGAGTGAGCTCACTTGCTTAAACCGCTCCATAGACGGAAGGTAACGGCTGTTAATTGCAGGTCCTGCCACTAGCAGCTGGGATCAGACATAATTCAAATCATGGTGTTTTAGAGATGTGGCAGCAAACACATCCACGGAATCTAAAGGATTAAGGGAGGGCACTAAGCACTCTTCCATTGCCCAATAAGGCCTCCTGCAATGAGATCACAGGATGCTCACCGGTTCTCAGGGCAGCGGGGGGCCTGATGAAGGCCTCTATGGCTGCCATCTTAGTACTCCTATAACAACCTGACATAGACAGGGTGCAGTAGAAAAGCAATTTTTGAACACTGTTCTGCAATTATATCATTATTGGAGAAAGGTGAACTAGTGATCACGCCCCACTGTGCTCAAATACCCGAGTGAGACAAAGTACAAGTAAAAAAAAAATGTTTCAAAATGAAAAGTTAAAAACAACCCCCCTTGCCGATTTATAAATCAACTAATAAGGAGAAAAACAATGAAACATAATAATAATAATACATTCATGCCCATTAAGGGCCACGCTGCCCACCAGCTGATGTGTTCTGTCACTCCCACACTTACTGCATTAGTCCAATGAAAGGCCTTTGCATGGTCTAAACATTGTTGCATACTATTTTGCACATTGTTAAGTAAAACCTCATTTATGTTCTGACATTGAATTTGAATATTTCTCACACCCTGAACTGGACGACATTTGTAATATGTAAGGGGTGTTCCAAGATCTATTGATAGCCTATAGCACACCATGCCAGGTACTGCAGCCTCTTCCCATGTGCTTGCCCCCTTCTATGCAGTGTGTGGGTGCAGGAGCTTAGACTCATGTAAACAAGGCCCCAGCACTCACCAAAGCGTCTGGCTGATTGACGGGTGTGCGGAGAGGCGTCCCTACACCGATATGATGCTAAGGATAGGCTATCCATTTTATAATCTCAGAAAACCCTTGATGCATTTTAATGTGAATGAATCCTAATTGCATTTAAATTCATGGTGTGCTGATTAATTTCTCTCTGATGAGCCTTTCATACTAAACCTAAAACGAATGGTAACAGAAAACATAAGACAGTTTCTCGACACTTCCGTGCCTCATACAAGAAAAGGGGCGCAATCATGGTAAAATGTGTCTCGCTTACAGAAAAGGGGAGGGACTTCATATGTGATGCCATGAGCCTAAAATTTTGCTGCAACTAGTGATAATAAGTAAGCCAGTTAATAGAAGGTATAACTTATACTAGACAGCTCTGATATGCCCCAAAGTTATCAACACTAAATGTGGAGCACTGACTGCCTGGTCCAGCTTTACACAGTATTGATAAATCTGCCCAATGTCTCTATACTTCCTCTGCCAGGCATGTCACGCTGAAACATGGCACATGCATGTGACAGCGCTGCCCTATTAGCCCATACTGTTACTGGCACCCTGGCCATGAGGCTGAGGGCTTTACATACATACAGGTCAGCTCTCTGCATTGCAGTCCCAAGCCCTGAATATTGCTTACTGTGACCTGCTGGTAATTGCTATCACCTCTGCTGTATATTGCCGTCATGTCATCTACAGCTCAGCTTGCAGCTTGGTCCTTGATCTTTTGACACTAAATGAATGTGGACCTGTACGGTGGATGAGTAATCTGTTTTACATCTTACTCTATGGGGAAAGCCGGCTATCCTGTATGGACTAGGTATTGTGTGCAATGTGCACACAATGAATAATGCACGTGATTGATGGGCTCATTACTTCCTATAATAACCTTAGGAATTATTGAAGGCCAGGGCCGTGCATTTTCTTGAGGGTGCCCAGATTATGAAGTAAATTGTGCATTTTTACTATCTATTACTTTTAACATCCTAAACCACTATGCTGCTTGGAACTTCTGCTATGTGACACAATGAATATTTATGTCCTATGCTACAAGTTATACTGGAGCCACCTATTAGGCTAAATCCCCACTGCATCAGACCGCGGTTTTTGTCACGTCTTGCGCAAAAACTGCGGTCGGTTCTCTTTTTTTTTTGTCATTGGGGCATACAACTGATTGCATGGGAAGATGACAAAAAAAACTCAAAGCGCCGATGCATTAAACAACATGCTGTGTAATACGCTGGCAACAGAAAACAAGCAGAGAGAAAATGGACCTGTGTAGACTACAGGTTGTTTTTTCTATTATTGTCTATGGGCTGCCTGAACGATCGTATTTTAGAATCCTAAAGCCGCTGACAATACGATCGCTTTGCTGTGCCGTGGAGACACAGCCTTATTCAAAGGATATCCAACGTTACCCATTTTAAAATGGTGTTTGCTCTTTTGTATCTACTAAAGATTTTCTTTTGTTATTTCCATCTGCCGTGCGGTTGTGATATACTCTTCATTTAATGGGAATGGTCGGAGAACATCTACAGAAATTCGGAGCACTACGTCTCTGATGCTTCATATACTTAACTCCTCCTAAACATTTAGTGGGGACCTGTCAGATGGTGTATACTGCCCTGTCTGAGACTAGGATGTGATAGAGAGAAGCTGAACTCTGAGATTTCTGGGTTTATATGATTTGGAGCAGGATTTCTGAGTAAATCCTGACAGAATTCCTTAAAGGGGTATTCCCACCACAATCATTAGCTTCAAACATGTAGGGAAAGGTAAATAAAGATTATTACCGAATACATTGCTTTTCTGATTTTGCTTTGTTTATGATGTTTTAGATCCTGCTTGTTTACACAAGTTAGTTTCTCTAGGTTACCGGCCATCTCTCTGCGCTCTCATTGCTCCAGCTGCCCTGTCCGACTATGGTGATGCCCCTACCTGCTGTGCTATCTCCAGCAAAGAAGCTGATTTATCTATGTTACTGACCAACTTTAATTCTGTAGAGCTCTGAAGTCTTGTTCACTACAGTTTACAAACCTCCTTCACTCAAGTCACTAGGAATTGCAGAGCTGATCTGCAAATCCCTGCTATAGAACCACACACAGTCTAACCAGGAAGTGTGAGCCTGAAGCTGGCTGTGAAGAAAAGGCTCAGTAACACAGTACAGTGAGAATACCCCCTTTTAAGAAACAGTGGAAGTCCTGCTTATCCCACCCACATACAGTGATTATAAGCTTTCCCTGTATTAGCGTGTGTGCAGAGTAAACTGACAATCTGTATGTTGGCGGGGTAAGCAGAACTTTCACTTTTGATTTGATATTTTGCCTACTTTTTACTCAGAAATTCTGCTCTAAATCATGTAAACCTGGACATCAGAGAGCTCAGCTTCTCCTCCTCTATCACAACCTGCTGTCAGAGAGGGCAGCATAAACCACCTGACAGGTTCCCTTTAACTCCTCCAGAATATTTTCATACAAAATGACCTAATAAGCACACCTTTCTTCTCATATAGTTATTGCTAAATTGACCATTATTTTTCCTAAAATGAACTAAGGTGCAAATTTATAAACTGAATATGTTAATTGGGCAGTCATGAATTGGACATCTGACATTATTATTCATGTGCATCATCACCTGAAAAAATGCTTGCCTTTTTCATTGATTTTTTAATGAAGATATGAATTCATTTTGATAGCTATGACCTGGTGCCCTTCTCCTCCACAGCATTTTTATTTAGGCACAGTAGCTATTAGGCTAGGTCTACACAGCAATTTAAAAATGACGCCCAAATTCAAATTGCGTGTGTTTTGCGCAAAAAACGACAGTTGGTTTTTCTAGTTTGTATAGACTACAGCACGGGTTTTCGATTGAGGGCTACACACCGCTGGGTACGGTCGGTTTTTCAGCGGATTCAAAATACTGAATTAGCTGAAAAACCGACAAAGATCCCATGCTGTGTAGACCTAGACTTATTGCCATAGACCACAGTTTTGCTATAAAGGAGTCAAGCACTGAGGAAAATAAATAAAAAGAAATAGGTAATTAACGCATATAGGTATTGACTTCTAATTTTAGAATATCATTTTTAACTTCATAATTAAAGAGTTGCTGGATGACAGGCAAATCATTACAGCATAAAAATGTATATGTATTGTGTACTAGTATATTGCACTTGCACATTGTATACAGAACCACAGCAAAGAAAGCTCATTTCTGAATCTACTAGAATCCAGAAACAGAAAAGTCAGTCCTATAACACAACAAAACGTACAGACAAATGTCAACACCTAGTAATGAAACATAGCACACCTCACTACAACCCATCATCACAGGCCGTCAGATGGAACATTAAGTCTTTTACAAAAGGCAGTAGAAAAAAAAAACAATAACCCAACTGGTTTGAAGGCGTAATAAAGTCCTGGGAGAAGCTGCCAGTCATTGTCCGAAATTAAAGCTTCCGTTTACAGCGGTGCTTTAAAAAAGGATGATCACAATGCAAGGTCTTAAAGGGGTTGCTCCATCATAAAGGTCACACACAAGACAGTACATCTTGTTTGATATGTCAGAGAATAATAACCCTCACATCCCCTTTGTCCTTGCCCCTACGTCCCCTCCTCCACTTCTTCAGCATTTCTGGTTAAAGGAGGGGCCTTTGTGTTTGTCACATGATCATTTCTCAACTGACTAGAACTACATTTCAAACTTCCTTACTTCGTGCTCCCGTGGTAGGTAGTAGCTGTGTGGAGGTTCTCTGCAGTACGAGCTGGGCATGCCCGACCAGAGAAGAGAAAAGCATCAGATGGTCGTAACTGCTAGCAACAAGGGATGTAGGTTACATCAACCAGGCTATGTACGCAAGAGCGTTGTGTACACAGTGTACATTTTTAATGATTTGATATACTTGCAAAGCTTGCTATTTTGGCAAAATCTAATCAATGTGATATAATTTCTATAGAGGTACAACCCATTTAAATGGCGAAATTATTCATATCTCAGCTATTTGCACTTTTTCTCTTTGCTTTAACCTCCTACAGAAAAGCATGATCTGAAATGGTAATCATCAGTATAAACTACACGGTAGCCTTTCAGTAAACTGGATGTCTCTGGATTGGGAGTGTAGAAATGTTTTTGGCCACATGGTCAAATTTTGGAGCGGTTACAACAGAGTTTCAGATTGTAACAGGGTACTATTCTTTACTATTCCAGTCTAATTTCGTAGTGTGTCACCAGACTTGGACTGGCCCACTGGAGAGCCGAAGAATCCCCTGGTGGACTCTAAACCCTGGTGCATCTTCTCAACTGTATGCATGAACTTGGGACACACATACAGTTAAAAACTATGGTGGATAGTAAAAAGCAGTGTGGGTGGTGTAATGCAGTGATGTCATCACGCCAACTTCTGTCTCTTCTATGCGACAAGCCTAAGACGGCTTGCCTTAGACTTGCAGTCTACAAGATGTTGGGAGTAGCGTCCCAGCACACGCGCTGTGAGGATGTTAGGCTACTTATGCCGGATGCAAGCTAGAGGACTGATTTTCAATAGTCAGAAAGAGGTCTCAAGTAGGAATGGAGGAGTTGCCTACCTACTCACTAATGGGGGTTTATATAACTATCTAATGGGGTACTTCTATACCTAGCTACCTAGTGGGGAATGTATATATCTGCCTACTTAATGGGAGGCATTTACACCTACCTATCTAACAGGAGTCTATATACCTTTTCAATGAGTGGGGCAACCTATCTACATAATGAAGGAGCCTAACTACCAAATTGTGGTTTACCTACCTAAAAGGGGTTTACCTTTCTGACTACTTATTATTTAGGGTTGCGCATCTACCTGCTATGTTGAGGGTTTACCTACCTAACATATGTTCACCCAGCTTTGTGGACTAAAACTGGGTGCACAAAATAGAGCCCATTAGCCAAACGGGGCTACAGTTACCATTTGAGGCACAAAGGGGTCATTATTTTCATTTGCAGCACCATGGATGGGCAGTTTGTACAGAGGTGAGAATAGGTAGGGAGTTGCTGAAAAATTGAGGAACCTAAGACGTTATGTGGTAAATTCTGCAGGGACGATTCGTGTCCGGGAGACGTCTTCTTGGGTGTCGGGGCCAGATGGAAAAGAAAAGGAAAAGAGACCAACTCCAATCAGAGAAGACTTTACCAGTCAGTCCCTGGATGTAACTGCACTGTAATCACTTACATGTGTGCAGACTTACACACTGCTATCTACCACTATATTGGTACTGTAAGGTGGTAATACAGTTCCATAGTCTAATGGGTTTTATTCAGCCACTACATTGTGGTGATATGTGGTCAGGGTGTGACGGTATTATTTCACCTTAGTATAGTGAAGGTATTAGTAATATTGGCCTTGGGATTCTAGTTTTGCCTATTAACAGTATGACGATAATATTTGCTCCTTGTATAGCAGTATTGTTTGGTAACTGTTTGGTAACATTATTTAGAGTTCTATACATAGGGTATGTTCACACAGCGTTTTTGGATCCGATCTTGGTTCCGTGTTGGATCCAAAAACGCTGCAGCAATTGCATGTGAAACACATCCAACACATACCCAAACATGCAGCTGCGTGTTTGGATGTGTGTTGTATGCAGCAGGATCGCACTCTATCATTTTAGATAGGGCTCCTGCTGGGTCCTTGGGACCAAGAATTGACATGACAATTCCTGGAACGGATCCGAAAGACGGAGTGAGAAACACATCAGCTGATCACTCGTGTAAACGCCGAAGTGTGTCTCATATTAAAAGCATTGCTATTTGTTCGCTGCGTGTTTGGCTCCGTTTGGGGACCAACAATCGGATCCATACACGCAGCTCAAAAGCAGTAGTTAGACCGACGCAAGGACACGTTGCTCGTGTAACCTATCACCACTATGGTAATTACTGTTAGCTACCCCTTGTATATTCAGTTTTATACTGTAATCAAATGTAGTTGGGAAAGGGGACATATCTTTATCGACCTCTTAGGTGCACCACCCCCTGCCCTGCTGCTTGCCCTCACCTATGACTCAAAACAAGATGCCCAATCTTAAAAATAATGGCGTGAGTGTAATCATGAGATCTGTATTGTGTAATGGGCAAAGACTATGCGGGGTACACGTCATGGTGACTAAGCAGGAATTCATAGTACAATTGTTGTGGGGTAAGCCCCCATGATAATCAATGTGCCATTATGTGACTCTATGCCACCGCCAGTCACGACAACTTGTCGACAAATTAAGTATAAAGGAACACCAAGTACATAACATTTTGCTCCATAATAAGCCTACCAGGGCAGATTTACAAATTGGTGCCATAAAACTGGTGTTAACTGCATTGTACCATGGTTGTCACATCTTTTAGACACATCTTGTGACTAATCTGACAAGAGAACATTGCTTAGTGGGTGTGTCTCAGCAGGAAGAGGGCATAGCTTTTGATGGGACGTCATTCACAAAAAAATGTTACCACTATTATAGACAAAGTATAGACTAAGTAAGCCAACCAAAAGGTAGAATGAAGTCAGACGGCAATGCGTACAGATGCACTAAATTTATCAAATAGCACAAGCTTGTTCCTGCCATCTTGTGCAGATTATCTAGCAGTCTACACTGTCAGTCGGTTTTAGTGAACCTGCCTTAATGTGTTACTTAATTTTGTTGTATGTGGGTTACATTACTAGTGCAAAAACAAGAAGCCCTTAAAGTGAAACTGTAAATAGACTATACCATCTCTCGGTGGCTCAGTGGTTAGCCCTGTTGCTTTGCAGCACTGGGATCCTGGGTTCCAATCCCACCAAGAACAACATCTGCAAGGAGTATGTATGTATGCTCTTCCCATTGTAAGACTCACATGCGTCCAGACGCCATCTTGGACCGTCCTGGGGGTACTTTTGCTCAAGGATCACCACTTGGGTTGAACGGATGGCACACCGACAAAGGCTTCTGGTTTAAACTGGCCACAACCAGCTTTATTGAGGCACAGTATACAGAACACAAACAACAAAACATAAATAAAATCCTCGGCCGTCTAGCCACTGACTAAACATTCAATGTGTCCCTCACTAATGTGGCCTATGCCTACTGCACAGCACCACCAACATTTGTACCAGACTCCACTGGTTCAGACTTTCTCAAGGCAGCCACCTGTTTGCCTCAAGCCTGGGGGGTAAGAGCCTCCTCTCACCAGCTCCACTGCTGCTCCAACTTGCAGCTGACCACACCCCCAGATCACCCAGAGTACCAGGCTTTTATAGGCCTGGTAAATCCCGGAAGTGGAACGTGGGAACAGCCACCCACCCAACTGCAGCTGTTCCAGGAAATCAACCCATAATGGCTGGACATCAGCCATACTCCATATGAGTGTCAGCAACCTAATGTTGCTGACTGACAACACCTGGCTTCACCCACAGAGACCATGCCCACACTCCAAAAATATATAGACAGGTTAATCTGGAATCTAAATTGTGTGCCCCAATGGGAACAAGGACTAATGGGAATAACGGTAAATGGTGCGATATAAATGAATTAAATAAATAAATAACAAAATGTATCCCATCGTGATCAATAAATGTAGCACAAAGTATATCAGTCACTCTGCCGCTAATTCCTGTTTCTAGCAGATGTCAGGGAATGATTCTCCCTCTGAGCATCTTTTGGTAACAACTCCAACAAACTGGAAGAACAGCAGTTGCCTCCCCCCACACACACACCATTGGGGGGTGAAGCAACAGGTCATGGGTCTCATCATGCACTACCCTCCCCATACACCTCCAATTTTGCAGAGCATTATTCTCTGCATTCAGGAATCAGTCGCTGATAAATGACAACTATAAACCAAATGTTTAAACATATTTATTAACTGAAATGAATAATACAAAATCCAGAACTGCATTTTAATAAACCTATGTACTTCACACTGGCTGAGATATGGGATTACACTACCAGTTTTTATCTTCTCACCTCATGTGAAAACAGTTGTAGTTTCCATTACAATATTGTGATAAATCAAGTGAAAATTATCTGTGAAATACGATATCAGTTTTACACTGCTAATTGCTTTAAATATAACCTGAAAATGCTTGCTTCCCATAGACAGTAGTGGGGAAGCTAGAACATATCGCTGGGCAGTTGGTCCTGTGATATTCCATGACAATTATTATTTTTCCACCAAAAGATCAATTATAGTAGTACCTCACAAATACCCTCTGTTAAGAAAAGGTCACATTGTGAAAACTTCTGGTGGGGGTCTGTGAATTAGGATCAGCAATGTAAGAAGTGTCCTGCGAGCTCTATCAGGCACCATGTCTCTAGTTCTAAAGGGGTTTTAACACAAAGTAAAATGGACGTGGGAAGCTTGAAAATGAAAAAGATAAACATTTTCACCATTCATCATTATTAAAAATTCTCTACCATTTTTATCTTAGCTGCCACCTTAGTGATCTATAGTGTACAGCTTGTCTCTGACGAGAGCTCCTCAGTCCTGGCCTCACATGCTCAGACCTCTATGTTAGGTAGCGAAGGATGTCACACTCATTTAGCATGAGGGGTATCACTGGGGTGCTTGGGAAAGGATAACCAATCCTATGTTCTAATCTTCAGATATATCAACAGTACTCCACAGATTTCATGCAAAAGTGTAGTTATTATTTACAAAATAGACAAAAACTCCAATATTATAGATATTACATAAACAGAATAGGGCAAAGCCAGACCAATTCTGAATGTCTGCGGCCAAGTGGCCTTCCTCCATTTCTCCTGCCCCTAACAGACGTTTTCAAAGGAAAATGGCCAAAAACTTTCAGAATTGGGCTGACTTTGCCCTATTCTGCTTATGTAATATCTATAAAATATCTATAATATTGGAGTTTTTGTCTATTTTGTAAATAAAATCTACACTTTTGTATGAAATCTGCCGAGTGCTGTGGATATATTTGAAGTTCAGACATTACCTCTACTCTCAGGCAGCTCTATCTTCCCTGCCTAGTAATCACACACACTCACTGCTGAGCAAGTGTTCAACCCTGGGCACTGTCATTCTACTCCCGTTCTCTGTACTCCTTAGTAATTAGTCAAACAGTGCAAATAAAAAGAAAAAAAGAAACTCAAACAGGTATGTGCACTGAGAAAAAAAAATCTACATGTTTGGTTCCTGCAGAGATTTGAACCTAGGACCCCTATGGTGAAAGGCAGAAGTGCTAGCCACTCAATTACATTGTAACTACTCAAAGCTCTTTATATAAACATATCTTTGTTTGACTAGAGTGAGCACACTGTGGAAAAAAGCATGGTGATGTCAAACCTACTGGGTCACATGATATGCAGTTCAAACTATTCATACATGTCACCTTTGAATACACTGGAAGCTGAAGCAGGACAAACTAGGCATGAAATGCTTTTGTGGTAAAAACCACTTTATGTGTATAGATTTTTGTATCCAATTACGTCTAACAGAAGTTCCATGGATTTGTAAGATACGTCTACACATCCCGGAATATCCGTGCACAATCCACTGCTGATTACAGTACCACCTTACAAAAACTTTTCTGGGTGAAAAAATGATCTGCACGTCAATTTTGTTGCCGATTATTTACAGATTTTTGGATTTTCTTAACAAGAAAAATTACATACAGAGAAGCTGTTGCTGAAATCAAATGAAACTTTAAATATGCAATGTATGATAAAAAAACTGATTAAAAATCTAGGGGTTAAAAGGCTCTTTTTTATAGAAAAAACCCGGGTACATTTGAAAGGAAAACCCTTTTGGTCCACCCTACACCCCTGGATAAAGATGAATATACGTGAAAGAAGGCACACAGCCCAATTGGTGCCCAGGCAGGCCAAGCCCAGGGGTTGCAGACTGGTGGAGACATTTCTGGGAAACCCTTGTTATGTGTGGACGAGCATTAGCCTAATGAAAAATGCCAGTTGAAAGCCCCTACAAGAGGGCAAAATATTGGCCACAGGGTTTTTTTCCCCCCCCCCCCCCCCGCCAAAAAACACTGAGCTTTGTCCCTTTAATCCCTACAAGGGTTTTACTGACTGTTGTATATGATGGCTTTCCCCCCATCAACAAAAACCCCAAATTTTTGGGGCAGTGTTGGGCCCCTCCACAAAAGCCGAAGTGAAGTGCCCCCTTTATTACCGAAAAAAATCAATTTTTACCATTCCCCCGCCCTATGATACAAAGGAGAAATTTGGGGGCCACCAAATGAAAACCAAAAACGAGTGCAGAAAAAAGCTAATAGCTGCTTTCAAATGAATTTTGGTAATACAAATCATAAAAAAAGTGCTTATTTGTACGGGCCCCTCATTACAGATATGTTCTTTGTAGAGAGAAAACCCTTTAAACAGCTTCTACGTTGTGAAGTCTATTGGATTTTAAAACTGAACACCTCTTTCCCTGCAGGCTTGAATAATAAAATTGACTTAAAAATCGAGTAAAAATACGGTAGTAAGCTTGGGGTTTTTTTTTACACAAAAAATGTTCTAAAAAAACCCCCCTCGCTTTATACTCGATCACTGTCGGGCGCCGGGGGCTGCGTGGGCCCCCCGTCCCGTCCCACAAGACGCTTCAGTTTATCCCCTCAGGGACACAAAACGAACCCGAGTACTCGCCCCGGCCCGGGGGCGTGCCTGGCCCGGGTGCTTTGGCTATCTCTTCCCTTTATGGAATCCTCCGGGCGCATACAAGTGGAACAGATACCACTCAGAGAGGAAGAGTGAGCGCTCCGGGCTCCGCATGGACTCCCGGGGCGCGCGGCCGTCCGGAGTTCCGGCACAGGCAGCGTGTGTCATCACGCTGCGTGGGGGCGACCCCGATGACCACGCTGCCTGTGCCGAGAAGACCAAGGGCGCGGGGGAGCTGGTAGTGAGGAGGCGGGAGCGGCGAGGGAGACGGGGCAGCGGGGGGAGCCAGGTAAGTGGGTTTTTTTTTTTTTTTAAAATCTGCCTATGCCTGCCTATACCGCCTAGCGGGGGGGTAACCTGCTATAACACCTATACCACCTATACCTGCCTATAACCTCCTTGGGGACTATGCCTGCCTTATAACCACCTAGGGGGACTATGCCTGCCTATAAAAAAACCTAGGGGGACTATGCCTGCCTTAACCTACAAGGGGGACTATGCCTGCCTAAACCTACCAGGGGGGAAATATGCCTCCTATAAACTACCCAGGGGGATTAAGCCTGCCTAAACCTCCTAGGGGATATGCCCCCCCCCGCCTATAACCTACCCAGGGGGACCATACTGCCAGGGGGACATTTTCCTGCCTATAACGACCTATACCGCTATAAAACCGGGCCCAGGGGGACCTAACCTGCCTTAACTTGCCTATTGGACCTATACCTGCCTAAAATTGCCTATGGGGGGCAATTACCTGCCTTTTTTAAACCCCGCCCCAGGGGACATATAGCTTCCCTTTCCTGCCTTAATGACCTTTTTCCGCCCATAATCTGCCTATGGGGGGCATTTTTTAAAAAGCCCTATAACCAGCCTATATCTGTTTGGGGCGGGGGGTGGAGTCCCGGTAAAAACCCCAAAGTCCCCGAATCCCAAATCCGACTCCCTTTCCCCTAACCCGAACCCCCCAACACCCTTAATATGAATAACTTAATTTAAGTTTTTATCATCCTTATTACAATAATAAGATTTTAGGGTAGGAATATAAAAAAAATATTTTTTTGGTACAACTTTGAACACAAAAAAACTTTATTAAAGAAAAAAAAAAAACGCTGCAGAAGTGGGGAAAAAAAAAACTGTTTTCAACAAAACGTCCCGAATAACATTTGTGGGTCCTAATGAATTTTTTGAAAAAAGTATTGCCCCCAAACAGATTCCTCTTTATAGATGACCTCAATCTTGATCGAATTATTTTAAAGGGTAAGAAAAGGCCCTCTACCTAACTTGGGGTTGGTGGCAAAGGGGTGACCCCCATGGGCAACATCTCCCAAAAATCTCGGGGGGATAAAAAGGAATTTCCTAATGACAGTCAGTTTTGAGTTTCGGTTGGAACTCTTCTATTCTTTGAGGGGCAATTTGAAAAATTTTCAAAAAATAAGTCAGTCGTTTGCTGTGGAGGGGAATCTTTTTCCCCCCTGCGGAACGCTTTCCTCCCCTCCAATGTTTTTCCAAAATTTTTTCAAAGTTAACTCTTCACTGTGAGGCGAAAGATAGGCAGCGCACGGCAAGTTTCCAATTCCCCTTTTTCTGGCAGTTGTAGCCCACCATCCCTAATTGTACTCACAGAGCTTCTTTTCCTTTAGAAATTCTTTTGATCACCCGAAAATAACGTGACTTGGGGGTCCAAAAAACAGCTGCCCCAAAAAGGGTTTTTAATCTAATAACAGTGTTCTCTCCTTTTCTTTGAAGCAGCAATGCCATTAAATTTTAAGCCTCTCTTTGGGTTGGTTAAAAAGAAAAGGTTCTTCCACTCCTTTATGAAAGTTCCAGAATTTAAAATTCAGCTTGTTTTTTTTTGTCACTGTGAAGGGTGTTGAAGCAGTTCTTTTTTTTCAGCCCCTGTGTCATTGCCTTCATTTAAATGTCACCTGAGGGTTTGGCTAGTCCACAAGAAAGGGTTTCAGCTAAAAAATCTTTAAAATATCAAATAAGTATCCCCCCACCGAGTGGCTTGATCTACAATTCCCCTTTTCCCCAGCATTTCTCTTAAAAGATAAAATGAATTTGGGGGTTGGGGGGAAGCAATAGAAAAATTTTCCTCCCCTTGCCCAAACAGAGTTCCAGCTTGTCCCTTGCAGCTGTTCTTAACGCCAGCTGCAGTGTGTGACAGCACAGCGCAGTGATAAATTGACAAAATTTTTGAAACCAGTTCAGAAAAGTCTAAATTCTAGGTTTCATGTTGAGTTGTTCGTAGGAAATCGTTTGTTTCTCAGTTCAAAGATCAGGCTGTGGTTTCCATCTCACACATTGAACCAAATTTTCTTTTAACTGTTGTCCCCTTTCCCTTTATTCTCATCATCAGTTTAATTTGTAGTGTCATATTGAAGCATTGTCTGTTACAATAGCAAGAAAATTGCTTTTTTGAGTTCATAATTTGAAGACTTTTTCCCCAAAAGGTGGAGAAACGGGCCCCCCCCGTGATGGTTTTAGTGTCCTTTTGCCAGGTTTGGTAACAAATTTTTTTTTTTGTCAAAAAACAAATCGAACTTTTTAAAAGCAAAAGTTCATTCTTTTGACGTGTGCGGGCATCCATTTTAAAGATATATAAAGCGTTTCTTTGGAATCTTTTTAAGTTTTTTTTTGGTTTTAAAGGGCTTCTTCAATCACTAATTTTTAATACTTTTTTTTCCCGGAAACCCAAGTTTGGGGCCCTTTTTCTCCTTTAAGAGCTGTAAAAGTGGTCGAGAAAAATAATGAAAAATGGTACACCTCCTTCACAAAAAGCTGTATGAGCTGTCTTTTTTAAACACATTGCTGTATTTTACAGTAATTTTGTACTACAAAAAAAATCTTGTTAATGTATTTGAGACACTCTTTGTCCTCCTTTGCCTGGCGGGAAAGTGCTGGGGACTGTTTTTTTGGTGTCATTGATCCTTTTCAGTCACAGATTTGAAAAACTTTGGGTGGAACGGTTTATTTTTTTTAAAGGTCTTTTGTGGAAGTTTTTAGGAGCGTTTTTTACACTTCTGAATATGCATGATTTTTAATCACAGCATTTTTTTCATCTGGGTCATTTTCTTACAAATGACTACAAAATATTTTTTATCTTCCGTCAGTGTTGAAAAGCAAAGACAGCGACTTCATAGGAAGCTTTTATAAAATTTTTTAATAATATAAATTCGTCCTCAAAATAATTTTGTCCTTGAAAAAAAAAAAAAAAAAAAGGGATATTGTAAAACTCGAAAGAATGGAGTTAACTCTGGGTAGAAATAAAACAAAAATTTTTCTTAAATCAAAGTACAGAATTTTTCATGACCAATAAAAAATTTTAATGTGTTTTATTAGATATTTTTTGCGAATTTCAGTATCGGGGTTTTTTCTGGATACAGGGCCTGAGTATTTAAAAAAGGTCTTGGTCTAAAAACTTTCTTTGTTGCCCAATAAAAACCAATCAGAGCCCGCTTTATTTCTCACGCACTATATGAAGGGGGGCTCTGATTGGTTGCTATGGGCACAAAAACTTCACACCTTTGACCCGTTTTCATACATCAGGCCCTGGGTTTTTTTACATCATTGTTCACAGTCTACAAAGTGAAAATTTTTAGCAGGGCTTTTTGGGAACGTTTTTCAACTCAGTACTTTTACATGTGTGTCTGTTTTTTCTAAATATGAGATGTTTTAAAAAAAATTTTTCCCCCTTTAAATTTATTATAGCATATATAAGCCCCTCAAGCAGCTAATTCTCCAAACAAGGGGGTTGGGGAAGCAAGAAAACACATGAAGCATCAGAGGAAAATTATATGGCAATTTTTTATGCACAGTTTATTGAAAGTTTAGATATGCTAAAAAGTATTTTCCTTTTAAGGTGTTTTTAGCACGATGTTTCACTGGTGTAAACAGTCATCTGTCTCCTCAGGTGGGGGGTGGGGTTCCGCATGGGTTTGATTATTAACTTCAAGCCCTTCTTCTGCAGGCAGGAAATTGTGTTCTCCAACACAAAAAACAGATATAGTTTCCATCCTCACAGTCACAAAAACTTTTATTCTTTGCTTTAGCAGATAATGGTGCTAAAAACCCGTAAGTTACTAGAATCAGTCCCCTCATTCCGTGGGGGTGAGGTTACTCCTTTGCTAACGATAACAGGTTTTTTGGATGCAGGTTACCCTAGAAACCTGTGGCGTGAGGGTCCGCTAACTTTATTTTTTCTGATGAAGTAAAAAATTTCTGGGGCCAAAATATTTCTAAAAAGGTTGTTCTATAACAGTCCCTTTATGTAGTAAAACAAAATTCTTTAAAACCTGTTTTCTCTAGCGATCTGTGATGAGTGCAGCCCTTTCCCTTCCCAGTGCTTTTTCCCCTGATTGTAGAGAAGCTTTTACAAAAAAAAGGGGGATGTCATAAAGTGAGCAAACCCTTCATTTCAATTAAGAGCAGATGCTTATATAAGGAAATAGAGAACCTTTCAGGGGGCATTTTATTATTTTCACAAATTTTTATGAAAATATATTTAGCACATAAGCAAAGAAAACTGGACAATTTATTAAATATTTTGGGAGTTGGAGTGGTCTTTTTTTCAGACTCCGACTCCACCAAAAAGGGCAACCCACTCCCACCCGACTCCACGACTCCATCCACAGCCTGCTTGGGGGACATTTTAAATGCCTATACCGCCTATATTGCCCATGGGGGAATTAAATGCCCATACCGCCTATGAATTTTTTTGGGATCTTTTTATTTTTAAAATTTTACCCGAGCCGCTGCATTTTCCACCCCAGGTTTATCGAGTCAATAAGCTTTCCCGGTTTTTGTGGCAAAAGTAGGTGCCTCGGCTTATACTCGGGTCGGCTTATACTCGAGTATATACGGTATATTATTAGTGATGTTAATATTTGTTTTTAACAATTGTTAGATAATCTTTATGCAAATTAGGTCACATGATGAGGTAATCAATGTATGACGGTGGTTTTGTTTAATTTAATCCCTACTTTGTGTATTGGTGGCAGGCTACGAGTAAGAGCTCTCCTGCTCAAAACGGGATTTTAACTTTGCTACGAATTAAATAAAAAGCTTGGATTTTTTTCAACAGAGTGCTGGATTCCCACTTCAGTTCTTGCTCTAAAGAATCTTGCCTCCACTCAGCAGTCCACAGAGATTTCCATGCAGCTTTGTTCATGTGCCTGATATACATAACACATAGACCTACAGGTCAGCTGACTACTCTATTTTACTCTATTAGTGCTCAACCACGAGGCCTACAAACTTGAGCCCAACAGCTGTCAGATGTCAAAGAGAACCTGGATTTGTTGCTAAAGACAATATGGTTCCAGTCTGTAGCAATCCAGATTACTTGTTCACGATGCCAATGCAAACAAAGGTGACAAAGGTTGGTTGGGAACGGCAGAAAACACATAATGGATGCAATGACACAAATTGACTTCTGTCAAGAGCCTGGAAATGGTCCGGGCAGAGAAGGGATGTGTAAACATTCTGGATGGTCTGGATGGTGAACATGGAGACTGTGGAAGCTATTTGTGCTTACTGTCTCTACTTGGTCTATCTGAGCTGGGTGGATATGGTTTGCCGTGTGTGCATGCCCTCACTTAACCACATTACCCAATAGCTTGGTCGGCCTACATGGTGAGCCATTCATCAAAACAACCATCTTGCTACTCTCAGTCCAATCAGGCACCACCTTTCAAAGTTTGCAATCCAGACAAAACGTCTCCAAGTACATCAGAGGCATGACTAGCAGTCAACGATCTTTCGCAAGAGGTACTCTACCCAAAAGTAGCCTCTAAGAGCCTTTATATGGAAGCTGGGGATGCACTTTTACACCCTCTTGTGGCAAGATACAGGGTCTCCTCAGATCACAACTGTGATAGATCACATATCTGCCTACGACATTTCTATCTTGGTGCATGTATATAGCACCAACATATTCCACAGCACTTTACAATGCAGTGGGTATAGGTATACACAAAGTCAGACATTACACAGTAACAAACCAATGAAAAGATTTAAGAGGAGGTATGACGCCCCTGTTCATAAGAGCTTACAATCTATGAGGGAATAGGAAGGAAACAAAGGTAAGAATTGTTCAATTTGCACAAATGCCCATCCAACTTCTAAGAATAAGGGGTAGTAAACTTAAAAGTGGATGATTCTGTTAGGGCATTTTCAGACAACGGATTTGGCCGCGGGTTCCGACGCGGTTCCCGCGGCCAAAACCGCGGCCAAATCGCGCCTAGTTTATTAACATAGTTTCCTATGGGAAACCGCGTGAATATTCACACGCTGCGGTTGGGGCCGCGGCCAAACCCGTGCGTTTGGAGAACTCTTCTGTCAATTCTTGACAGGGAGTACTCTGCGCGGCGGCAGCGCGGTGCTGCCGCGGGCATCGCCGAGGGTGGTGCGCGGCTCGCGGCATGGTTTCCCCCTGCTATTAATTTGCATAGGGGCAAACCCTTGGCGCAAGCCGCGCCCCAAACCACGCCCCACCCGCGCCGAGACTACGCCCAGCGCCCGCGCCGCAAACCTGCGTTGGGAGACGCGAGTTTGCGGCGAGGTTCGACGAGGGGTCGGCCGCGGGAACTGCGGGGAGAGCCGCGGCGAAACCCGCGGCCAAAACCGCCGTGTGAACGGGGCCTTATCTGACGGATCTGTATATACAAATTGCTTGTAAAAAGTGCTTGTAAGTGTGACGAATAAGGTTGACTGAAGGAGGGGGTTGTAAGAGGGAGGGAGACCAATTCAGGATGGTGGTAGGCCTGCTTAAAAGAAAATATACTTTTAGGGTACACCTGAAACTATGACTGTTACGAATTAATCTTACTGTACAAGAGTACTACATTCCAGAAAATGGAAACAGCACAGTCATGGAGGTGAGAGTAGGAGGTTCTGATTATGAAGGAATTAAGTCTTAAGGGGGTTTTTCTCACTACAAGCTTTTGTAGGCATCTTGTGCTTTCTCACTAACTTAGAGAGTTTTAAATCCAGGGGTGAGTCTCTCCCAGTAGGCGTGTCTGCCCTTACTGAAGACTGGTGACATCATCACACCCCCTCCCTGTTCCTGCTCCCTCCGCAGTCCAATTCATTCTGTGTGAGCAGTGGAAAGGTGAGGATGTCACAGTTCTGCAGACCTCCTGCAGTGGTCAGTTCTCATATCTGCAGAGCTGTACACAAGCTCCTTGTAACCAGATGACCTGCATTGGTGTAAGCAGTTATACATACAGCCTGAAATGATAAAACAAATGTGAGAAATGCAAACTGCAAGCAGAGTGTATAAGGCTCTGTTATATCTGGCAGATAAAGAGACTGAGTAATTGCCCAGATTCTTCACATAGAGCTATCACTGGGAGAGGAGCAGAGACCAGCACGGGCAGCATGTTTCACACAGCTCACAGGGGAGTGAGAGCAAGACAAACAGAACACAGATACAGACTGCCAGCACCTGCACATAGAGCTATCAATGGGAGAGAAACAGAGCTCAGGCAGCCTTTTTTTTTTTACACAGCTCAGAGTGGAGTGAGCACAGAGAGTACAGACAGCCAACCACAGCACAGGGGGGAGTGGCCCACACAGGGGGTGTGTCCAGTCCAGGAGGTTGAACTAAATATCAGGCAGCTAATCAAAGCAAAGGGGCGTGCTCCCCCCCCCCCTCTCAGGCTGCAGTTTTAAGTGTAGAACACACAGATTATCTTATACCTGCTATACTAAATGATTTAGGTAATACAAAACAATTGCAGAAGTGCTTATTTTTACTGTCCCCAGCATTACAGATATGATCTTTGTACCGAGAAAACCCATTTAAATCAATAGCAGGACAGAGCCCAGCTGAAGTGGTAGACAGATCTGAAGCAACATCTGGAAGTGCAGAGTTAAAACATTTTTTTTTTACTTTGCAGGAAAACAGAAATGGGAAACAATGAAGGGTGGATATGCTGCTGTAGATTTCCCTGCAGATGTTGTGTGTGAATATACCCTAATGGAACTGAAATACGTCCTATTCCGCTCAGTATACCCTTCCATTATATAAAGCTGCCGCAAACGAATGAGCAGGTCTTGTTAGGGCCACTTCAGACGACATTTATAGCTTGTGTCACAAGTATATGTTTTGATACTCAAAACAGTATTGTAATGTAACGCTTGACATATGCATAAACTATAATGGTAAACCATGAAGTCAAAAGAGCATTCTTTTGAATACGTTCGGCTCATTTAACGTCCAAATACTGTTTTTTATAGGTTCAGAAAAACGTAGTCTATTGCATTTCGTGTCCCGCAAAAAAAATGTATGCGCCAGCATCCGTTTTTGTATTAAAATCAATGACCAATGTATGCAATCGTAATGGTATGTTTGTATGTGTTTCACATATACATTATTCTATTCAAATCACAACTTTATTGACTAGAAAATAATTTTGAAAAAAAGTATACGTTTTTTATTTAAAAAAAAAAAAAAACAGAAACAAACGTATGCAGATGTATCCCTATATGGTAGACAGATATTTAAAAAAAAACATGGAAGCACTCAAAAATATATATGTAAACCTACCCTTTCTTATCTGTGAAGTTAACCAAATAACTAGACCACATTTAATAATAACTCATGCTGAAGGAAAAGATTCACAACGAGGAGGATGACAACAGATTCAGAAAATGTGTGAGAAAATGTGTAATGTTTGCCTTTTACAATGTCATTAGCACATTAACACTTTAAATACTGCTCAGTGATGAATGGAAAGCATTTAACACCTAAGACACAGACAGATGCTTCACAGCTAATACTGCTAATTGGTCACAAGTGCACCCTCGGCACATGGAAAAAAACAAAGAATTCTCAACTACTGTTCTGTCTCCCAGCCCAACTGGAACTAAATATACACAGCACTGCAGTCAATTGATCGTCAGTGCATATTACCGTCACTTACATTGCTAGCATTATTAACAGCAGTGTTAGAGAACTTGGCTTGCTCCAAGCAACGGCAGATTTCATAAGACAGATGTGTGACTATATACAATTTGCATGTGATTTGTTTTTTTACATTAAATAAAAAAAATGCTTTTGTAGATCCACATTAAAATAAAACTTACCAATACCTATAACTCTTGCAGTGCTGTTTGATGGCGACCACAACAAATAACCGGTATATACAGAAGAAACCCTAGCAAATATGCAAATAGTACATATGCTGCAATGTGCCTTATAATACATGTGAACAGGACTGACAGACTTTGCTGTCAAATTCTTTTCCAAAAAATGAGGACAATTGGCTTCTACCTCATGGGGGTTTTTGCCTTCCTCTGGATCAACACTATAAGACAATAGGCTGAACAAGATTGACGTCTGTCTTTTTTCAGCCTTACAACTATGTAACTATGAGATGGCCATCAATCAGTGGCTGCAGCAGTCTCTACCTGACTACAGCAGCCAGCAGTCAATAGAAGAACCAGAGGAGGTGGCTATCAATCAGTGGCTAAAGCAGTCTCTACCTGACTACAGCAGCCAGCAGTCAATAGAAGAACCAGAGGAGGTGGCTATCAATCAGTGGATGCAGCGGTCTCTACCTGTCTACAGCAGCCAGAAGTCAATAGAAGAACCAGAGGAGGTGGCTATCAATCAGTGGATGCAGCAGTCTCTACCTGTCTACAGCAGCCAGAAGTCAATTGAAGAACCAGAGGAGGTGGCCATCAATCAGTGGCTGCAGCAGTCTCTACCTGTCTACAGCAGCCAGAAGTCAATAGAAGAACCAGAGAAGATAATGATCAATCAGTGGCTGCAGCAGTATCTACCGGTCTACAGCAGCCAGAAGTCAATAGAAGAACTGGAGGAGATGACGATCAATCAGTAGCTGCAGCAGTCTCTACCTGTCTACAGCAGCCAGAAGTCAATTGAAGGACCAGAGGAGTTGGTGGACAATCAGTGGATGCAGCAGTCTCTACCGGTCTACAGCAGCCAGAAGTCAATTGAAGGACCAGAGGTGTTGGTGGACAATCAGTGGCTGCAGCAGTCTCTACCGGTCTACAGCAGCCAGAAGTCAATAGAAGAACCAGAGGAGATAACGAACAATCAGTTGCTGCAGCAGTCTCTACCTGTCTACAGCAGCCAGAAGTCAATAGAAGAACCAGAGGAGTTGGTGGACAATCAGTGGCTGCAGCAGTCTCTACCTGTCTACAGCAGCCAGAAGTCAATAGAAGAACCGGAGGAGATAACGAACAATCAGTGGCTGCAGCAGTCTCTACCTGTCTACAGCAGCCAGCAGTCAATAGAAGAACCAGAGGAGGTGGCCATCAATCAGTGGCTGCAGCAGTCTCTACCTGTCTACAGCAACCAGAAGTCAATAGAAGAACCAGAGGAGATACCGCACAATCAGTGGCTGCAGCAGTCTCTACCTGTCTACAGCAGCCAGAAGTCAATAGAAGAACCAGAGGAGTGGCCATCAATCAGTTTGGGTGCAGCAGTCTCTACCCGTCTACAGCAGCCAGAAGTCAATTGAAGAACCAGAGGAGGTGGCCATCAATCAGTGGCTGCAGCAGTCTCTACCTGTCTACAGCAGCCAGAAGTCAATAGAAGAACCAGAGGAGATAACGAACAATCAGTGGCTGCAGCAGTCTCTACCTGTCTACAGCAGCCAGAAGTCAATAGAAGAACCAGAGGAGGTGGCCATCAATCAGTGGCTGCAACAGTCTCTACCTGTCTACAGCAGCCAGAAGTCAATAGAAGAACTGGAGGAGATGACGATCAATCAGTGGCTGCAACAGTCTCTACCTGTCTACAGCAGCCAGAAGTCAATAGAAGAACAGAGGAGATGGCCATCCATCAGTGGCTGCAGCGGTCTCTACCTGTCTACAGCAGCCAGAAGTCAATAGAAGAACTGGAGGAGATGGCGATCCATCAGTGGCTGCAGCAGTCTCTACCTGTCTACAGCAGCCAGAAGTCAATAGAAGAACCAGAGGAGATACGAACCCAAACAGTGGCTGCAGCAGTCTCTACCTGTCTACAGCAGCCAGAACCAGAAGTCAATAGAAGAACCAGAGGAGGTGGCCATCAATCAGTGGCTGCAGCAGTCTCTACTTGTCTACAGCAGCCAGAAGTCAATAGAAGAACTGGAGGAGATGACGATCAATCAGTGGCTGCAACAGTCTCTACCTGTCTACAGCAGCCAGAAGTCAATAGAAGAACCAGAGGAGATAACGAACAATCAGTGGCTGCAGCAGTCTCTACCTGTCTACAGCAGCCAGAAGTCAATTGAAGAACCAGAGGAGGTGGCCATCAATCAGTGGCTGCAGCAGTCTCTACCTGTCACAGAACCAAAGTCAATAAAGAACCGAGGAGATAATGTCAATAGTGGGTTCAGCATCTCTACCTGTCTCAGCAGCAGAAGTCAATAGAAGACCGAGAGATAACAACAATTAGTGGCTGCAGCAGTCTCTACCTGTCTACAGCAGCCAGAAGTCAATAGAAGAACCAAAGGAGGTGGCCATCAATCAGTGGCTGCAGCAGTCTCTACCTGTGAACAGCAGCCAGAAGTCAATAGAAGAACCAAAGGAGGTGGCCATCAATAAGAGGCTGAAGAAGTCTCTACCTGTCTACAGCAGCCAGAAGTCAATAGAAGAACAAGAGGAGGTGGCCATCAATCAGTGGCTGCAGCAGTCTCTACCTGTCTACAGCAGCCAGAAGTCAATAGAAGAACCAGAGGAGGTGGCCATCAATCAGTGGCTGCAGCAGTCTCTACCTGTCTACAGCAGCCAGAAGTCAATAGAAGAACCCGGAGGAGATGCGAATCCAAACAGTGGCTGCAGCAGTCTCTACCTGTCTACAGCAGCCAGAAGTCAATAGAAGAACCAGAGGAGATAACGACAATCAGTGGCTGCAGCAGTCTCTACCTGTCTACAGCAGCCAGAAGTCAATAGAAGACCCCGAGGAGGTGGCCATCAATCAGTGGCTGCAGCAGTCTCTACCTGTCTACAGCAGCCAGAAGTCAAGAGAAGCACCAGAGGAGGTGGCCATCAATCAGTGGCTGCAGCAGTCTCTACCTGTCTACAGCAGCCAGAAGTCAATAGAAGAACCGGAGGAGATAATGATCAATCAGTGGCTTCAGCAGTCTCTACCTGTCTACAGCAGCCAGAAGTCAATTGAAGAACCAGAGGAGGTGGCCATCAATCAGTGGCTGCAGCAGTCTCTACCTGTCTACAGCAGCCAGAAGTCAATAGAAGAACCGGAGGATATGGCGATCAATCAGTGGCTGCAGCAGTCTCTACCTGTCTACAGCAGCCAGAAGTCAATAGAAGAACCAGAGGAGATAACGAACAATCAGTGGCTGCAGCAGTCTCTACCGGTCTACAGCAGCCAGAAGTCAATAGAAGAACCGGAGGAGATGGCGATCAATCTGTGGCTGCAGCAGTCTCTACCTGTCTACAGCAGCCAGAAGTCAATTGAAGAACCAGAGGAGGTGGTCATCAATCAGTGGCTGCAGCAGTCTCTACCTGTCTACAGCAGCCAGAAGTCAATAGAAGAACCAGAGTAGTTGGTGGACAATCAGTGGCTGCAGCAGTCTCTACCTGTCTACAGCAGCCAGAAGTCAATAGAAGAACCAGAGGAGGTGGCCATCAATCAGTGGCTGCAGCGGTCTCTACCTGTCTACAGCAGCCAGAAGTCAATAGAAGACCAGAGTAGTTGGTGGACAATCAGTGGCTGCAGCAGTCTCTACCTGTCTACAGCAGCCAGAAGTCAATAGAAGAACCAGAGGAGGTGGCCATCAATCAGTGGCTGCAGCAGTCTCTACCTGTCTACAGCAGCCAGAAGTCAAGAGAAGAACAAGAGGAGTTGGTGGACAATCAGTGGCTGCAGCAGTCTCTACCTGTCTACAGCAGCCAGAAGTCAATAGAAGAACCGGAGGAGATAACGAACAATCAGTGGCTGCAGCAGTCTCTACCTGTCTACAGCAGCCAGAAGTCAATAGAAGAACCGGAGGAGATAACGAACAATCAGTGGCTGCAGCAGTCTCTACCTGTCTACAGCAGCCAGAAGTCAATAGAAGAACCGGAGGATATGGGGATCAATTAGTGGCTGCAGCAGTCTCTACCTGTCTACAGCAGCCAGAAGTCAATAGAAGAACCGGAGGAGATAATCATCAATCAGTGGCTGCAGCAGTCTCTACCTGTCTACAGCAGCCAGAAGTCAATAGAAGGACCAGCGTAGGTGGTGGACAATCAGTGGCTGCGGCAGTCTCTACCTGTCTACAGCAGCCAGAAGTCAATTGAAGAACCAGAGGAGGTGGTCATCAATCAGTGCTGCAGCGTCTCTACTGTTACAGCAGCCAGAAGTCAATTGAAGGACCAGAGGAGCTGGTGGACAATCAGTGGCTGCAGCAGTCTCTACCTGTCTACAGCAGCCAGAAGTCAATTGAAGGACCAGAGTAGTTGGTGGACAATCACTGGCTGCAGCAGTCTCTACCTGTCTACAGCAGCCAGAAGTCACTTGAAGGACCAGAGTAGTTGTTGGACAATCAGTGGCTGCAGCAGTCTCTACCTGTCTACAGCAGCCAGAAGTCAATAGAAGAACCAGAGAAGACGGGCAGATGGCGCAGCACAGGAATGGAGATAAAAGAGGTGGTGAGTACGGTTTTCAAATTTTATCAGGGCATCAGAAGCCTTGGTACATTTAATAAAAATTAACTGGATAACTCCTTTAACACATCCTCTATGTTAACAGCAACCTTACCTTGTATGCACTTTCAGATACAAAAAAAACGCCGTTGTGCAAAACCCATGCAGTGGGGACTGCTGCGCGGGTTTTCCATAGCGCCCCATGTAAAAGTTTGCGGTCGGTTTTTCAGTTTGCAAAACCGGTGCCGTGGGGACATGGCCTTATAATAGGGAATTGGCTGGACTAATGTTTATACAAAATAACAGTTTGATGTAAATGTACAATTTTCCACCAATGTAGATTTATCTATAAAAATATCTATCAATGAAGCATCATCTGTTGTATAGGGACAGGAGAACAACCCTTCACTGTAATCATGTTGGCTACCAGGTGCAAAACACCCCTTCACGTCTTGTGCACCACAACTAGTCATGTGATGTAGACCTTCTGGCTGAAATAAGCTTGTTCTCTGTAGGAACTGAGGTTTGTATGTGCTGTATGCTCCAGTACCCACCTGCACTGTGCCTGGGAGAGAGAGCTAAAAAACAACAGGAGCATTCTAATCAGTACCCCCGTGTCCCTGAAGCCCACGAGTGAGCGACTGAAGCGCGGCCCCTGAGAATGCATGTTTACTTATACCACCGGCAAAAACACAGATTTCTTCTGTTCCCTAATGAAAGGCCTAGATTTGTAAGATGCCAAATCCAATTATTTCTCTCTGACCTAAAAATAGAACAATATGAGGTTTGCTTTAAAAGCTGGTAAGCTAATAGCAGATTTTTATCTAATTAACTGAGCAGGTAATAACAGTGCTGGTCAACGGGAGCTACTGTGTGTGAAAATATCAGACGCCTGCTGTCTACTTCCAGTACTGTCTGCTACAGCACAGCCAGCTAGTCTGTTAGACTGGAAATGACAGACATCCCAGATAGTTGTAAGAAATGCTGGCCACTCAATAGTCATAAGTATCCACACGGCACAGCAATAGGATCTCCACATCCCAATATACACAACTGCAATAGGAATCCGGCCACTATCTTAAAACATCAAGCATATCTTTATTAAATGTTCCTTACGGCTTTAAAACATATGTAACACAGCCTCTTCACAAAGTATAGATACGAAAAGTGGATACTTAGGCAATTTGTTGCGGCATCCTGCCGTTCAACATCTTATCCAGAGTCCATCCAAGACTTCACTCACACAGGAGTTTTCAGGTAGAGACGCCAGAAGACCGGGCTGAGCGCATGACCACCCACTTCAACGTTTCGAGGCAGACACTCCTCAAGCATGAGCAGAACAGTGACTAGACCACTTATGTAGGATACATAGTAACACGTCTGTTAGACTGGAAATGACAGACATCCCAGAAAGAACATAAATGGCCACCCCATCATCTGCCAACATTGATAAACAGACATATGACCCCGGTAGACAGAC
Organism: Phyllomedusa bahiana; assembly: GCA_025379985.1. NCBI lineage: Eukaryota > Metazoa > Chordata > Amphibia > Anura > Hylidae > Phyllomedusa > Phyllomedusa bahiana. The sequence continues at coordinate 46,088 of JAODAL010003521.1, forward strand.
AACAAACACCAACAGTCCCATAGAAGAACGTACATTGAACTATCTGCTAAGGGTAATTTATGGTCTTCTAGGTGACAAGTGTGGAGTAATATATGTATTGACTAGAAACCTTCTAATTCAGCCACCCCGAAAATAAGACCAAGTGCATTTTTAGTTATGTAATTCAGAGTTTGGCTGCTTATGCTGATGTTTGTGATGAAATCACTACAGTATTTTAATACATGTTGATGTTTTGTTCAACAATAAATGTGAATTATTGTTCATAGAAAAAAAACATCCCCTAAAAATAAGTCTTAGCTCGTCTTTAGGAGCAAACATTAATATAAGACACTGTCTTATTTTCAGGGAAACGGGGTAGGTGAATATTCTAAGTTGAAAGATCCTTTGACGTTCCACAAGGGATAGATATGAAAAGCCAAGTGACGTTAGCATGAGTGCCATCATGCCGAATGGTCTTTTTGTAAGTTCTGTTACAGGCAGTCCCCTGGTTACAGATAGGTTCTGTAGGTTTGTTCTGGACTTGAATTTGTAGTTGGAGCAGGTATATTTTTTGTGTGTAATTCCACCCAAAGTTCTGTTTTGTTAGTTTTGGATGGCATATGTTAACCCCCCTATACCATTTGTTCTGCTGTCTGTGCCCCTGTTCAGAAGACTTCCACTCACATTCTGTCCCTCAAAAAACTAACATTGTTTCCACACACTGTGGTTATGTGAGTCTGGGGCTCAGTGGGAAGATTTTCGTTCTCGTATATGGCATCAGTAAGTCTACGGTACACCTTGTCTTGAATTCATGAAATGTATAGAATTTATTTACAGCAAACAAGTAGATTAACAGCTTTAGTAACTCTCCATGGACAATGAAGTGAGATACTGCAAATTGCAAGGTTTACACATACAGTACATGAGATATTACAGCCTGGGTTGACCTCTTCCGGTCAAATCTGAAGGAAGAGAATCTGGGGGCACATGTGCAAGCGGCTGCAGCGTAGAGCATGCAACGCCACTAAAGAAGCATGGGAAATCCAAGGCGTCTGGGGCTAAAGTAAACGGGACATGACTCGTGCTCTAATGTCGCACTCAATGTTATGCCCAATAATAGCCTCCGTTCTTTAGTACACGTCCTATGTAAGTCAGGTGTTTGTAACTCAGGGACTGCCTGTACAGTAACGCTTGGGTATAAATCCTCAATAATCCAGAATATCTGTAACACATATCAGTTCCTCCAAAACGCGTTTTTATGATGTACTGGAAATAAAGCTTACTTTTTACTTTTTCATCTATCTGGATCCAAGCTGGAATTTTCGTCTATTTGCATATCAGTTCCTGTTACATATAGAATGCACACCAAACACACATGTTATAAATTATATCCAACTGTATCTAACTGTCACTTGCTGAGATCTTGTACTTAAAACCAGTAAATATAGCATCATATCTGTTATTTAGGGCTGTCGAAAGCAATAGCACTAAGGTTAAGGCTTCATATCAGTGAACTTACAAAATCAGGCAGAAAGACACACTGCAGAGCCACGTTCACACTACAGCAGCTAATGCACAATCCTGGTCTTATACTTAAAGGGGTTGTCCACTTTATAACGTATTTATAATGTCTTTACCTATTATGTACAGTAATAGGAAATGAATCTATTTGCTAACATACACTTATTTAAAAAAATCTGCTCATGTACATCTTTTACACCACTGCAATAGGCCCCTATCGAGAGAAAAAATGCTACAGCCCACATTTCTCCCATGGATAAAACAGTCATGGGACCCCACAGTGTCACATAACAAAATTTCAGGAGGTCACATGACCGACGCCATGTTTACTCCATACAGGTACTCCCTAGAAACAATTACTATGGACAGGAATTTGGGCTATGTTTCTAGACAGGAGCCTACTGCATTGGTATAAAAGAGGTATGGGAACTACATTTTTAATATATGTATATTACAAAATTGTATGATTTCCTATGATACCCATAACAAATAAAAATCATATAAAATGGACAACCCCTTTAACTTCAAGTTTTGCCTCAACCCTGTGGTTAGTACAAATTTAACCATGGTAGTTATAGTGCTCCCTCTACTCTAGTGGTAAAAGCTTTACCCCTAGTAATCACACCACAGTTGCCACATGCTTACAGTAGTGGCTCTAAGCCTTGAGTTATTAAAAATTTGTCAAAAAAAAGCATATTACAAGTTGTAAAACATCCAATTGATAAACCTACAGGAAACTTCTTAGTACTACCAGACCATGCTCCGTTACCAGTCTGAGTTTACATTACCAAGAGTGGTGTCAAATCGTACTAACACCAGGGCTGTGGAGTCGGTAAGCCGAAGCCCCGACTCCTCAATTTCCCAAACCTCCGACTCCCGACTCCTGACTCCCTCATACATGGCGCATGTTTAAGTGATAACTTTACTATAGTAAAGTGGTAACATCAGGCTGTTTACCACCTTATGATACAATAATCAAGCTATTTAAGAACAGACACTGACAAGCAAAAGGGTAACAATGTTTTGATCTTTTAAACACTTGTGGGTAGAGTTGAAGAAAAAGCTGTATTTGTATCCAAGTCCAGTCTGCACCAACATTGGGAATGTGTAGAAGAGACCTGGGATCAGATTTTGGTCAATATGTGCTTGAATCTGATCCAGAGCCCAGAAGGATTCAGGCAGTGTTGAAAACCAAAGGTGGATTTCCCAAATGCTAACAAAATAATAAAAATTAACACTTAGATTTTTAGGAGCAAAACCATAACTAAGCAGATGCTAAATACTTGCAAGTCAAACTTATGTATAAGATAGGTAAGATGACTGTATATAAAATTACAGTAGCCTCATGTACAAAGCTGTAGTGGATGGTGAGATATGGAGCCTGAAAGTCACAAGTTCAAACCATTGTTACCATTTTGCTTGTCTGTGTAAAATATAATTATTGGATATGACTTTAGGACACAAAAAAATTGTAAATATGCAAAACACTGCAGGAACATTTGTGAAGTCTCTGAATTTGTTCTGAGAAATCATATTGCCTCCATTAGATCCTGCATACATGACCTCACATCTGATCCCATTATTTCAGGCTAGAGAACGGCCTCTCTATACGAACTTGGGTTGAGGGCAAAGCGGTGACCACATTTGCAACATCTCTAACAATGTCAGGGTATAAAGGAATTGCCTCAGCCACAGTCAGTTTTGATGAATGGTTGAACTCTTCTACTTCCTTGAAAACAGGTGAAACATTTTGCTGAAATCTGTTTGCCCTGGGAGCAGAATCTTTTCCCCTGGGGCAGCGCTTTGCCTGCTCCATGTCATCAATTAGGCCATGTTCACACGGCTTATTCTGAGACATAATTCAGTCCGTAATTACGCGCTGAAGTGCGCCAATTACGGGCTGAATCCGTCCCAGTAACTACGGTAATCCACAGTTCTCATAGAGAACTATGCATTACGTCTCCTCTCCCTGCCCGGCGAATCCGCCAGGCGGGGAGATAATTGACAGGTCACTTTCTAGCGGCGTATACGCGCCGCTAGCAATGACTGTCTATGGGCCGGCGAAGTGCCGGCCCCCCGCTCGCGCCCCCGCTCCCGCCCCCCCCCCAGCCACCCGGCGTAATGGCGGGGCGGAATTACGCCCCGCAGTTAAGCCGTGTGAACATAGCCTTACACTCCTCATGTGATAAGACTGAAGATATGGGAGCAGTAGCACTGGCTGGACCCAATTCCTCTTGCTCTTTGCGCTGCATCAAACTAACTGGACCAATTTATTATATATTTTGGGAGTCGGTCCCTTTTATGACGACTCCGACTCCTGCAAAATAGCCACCAACTCCGACTCCACAGCCCTGACTAACACCTACAGAACTGTAATGAGAGGACCATTCTCGACATGGGTAAAAATAGTGTTCCCTGTGAAATAATCCTGGCGCATCGTCTCTTATAACTCAGTGTTCTGCTATTTCTCCATTATTACTTCTACAAATGTATTACTGAATAAGTCAGATGGGGGTTACCATTCCAGTGTTCAAAGGGGCGTGTCCCTGCACACACACTGACTGTGTCAGAACTGTTTGGCTAGTGTCACACTGTGGAGGTACGCAAACAGCATATCGGTCACTAGCTCATGCTGCCTTCAGCAAGCACAGCATAGCCTATGAGACAGGTCCCCTTTAACAAATCTCCCAAGTGTCCCTATTTTAGAGGGACAGTACCTATTTTTAACCATTGTTCCCCTGTCCCTCTTATCTCTATACATTTCCCTCTTTTTCATTTGGGAAATAGATTGCGTCCATAAACTGACTCTCTTGCTTTAAAAAGTACCTGGTTGCTTCTTAGCTATATATTAAATAAAAACTTACTTAATATTTCAACACTGAATCAAGCATTAAATGATGTCTTTTTTCAAGGCATGGCTGTGTTTGGGCGTTTAGAGCAATCCTGATGTTGTTTTTGGCTGGTTAAGGATGTCATGTGTTGGGCGTGGTTAGAGGCATGTCATGTGTTTGGGCGTGGTTAGAGGCATGTCATGTGTTTGGCCGTGGTTAGAGGCATGTCATGTGTTTGGGCGTGGTTAGAGGCATGTCATGTGTTTGGGCGTGGTTAGAGGCATGTCATGTGTTTGGCCGTGGTTAGAGGCATGTCATGTGTTTGGCCGTGGTTAGAGGCATGTCATGTGTTTGGGCGTGGTTAGAGGCATGTCATGTGTTTGGCCGTGGTTAGAGGCATGTCATGTGTTTGGGCGTGGTTAGAGGCATGTCATGTGTTTGGGCGTGGTTAGAGGCATGTCATGTGTTTGGGCGTGGTTAGAGGCATGTCATGTGTTTGGGCGTGGTTAGAGGCATGTCATGTGTTTGGGCGTGGTTAGAGGCATGTCATGTGTTTGGGCGTGTTTAGAGGCATGTCATGTGTTTGGCCGTGGTTAGAGGCATGTCATGTGTTTGGCCGTGGTTAGAGGCATGTCATGTGTTTGGCCGTGGTTAGAGGCATGTCATGTGTTTGGCCGTGGTTAGAGGCATGTCATGGTGGGGTTTGGGGTCCGTGGTTAGAGGCATGTCATGTGTTTGGCCGTGGTTAGAGGCATGTCATGTGTTTGGGCGTGGTTAGAGGCATGTCATGTGTTTGGTGCGGTGTTTAGAGGCATGTCATTGTTTGGCGTGGTTAGAGGCATGTCATGTGTTTGGCCGTGGTTAGAGGCATGTCATGTGTTTGGCCGTGGTTAGAGGCATGTCATGGTTTGGCTTGGTTAGAGTTCATGTGTTTGGCCGTGGTTAGAGGCATTCATGTGTTTGGCGTGTTAGAGGCATGTCATGTGTTTGGCCGTGGTTAGAGGCATGTCATGTGTTTGGCCGTGGTTAGAGGCATGTCATGTGTTTGGCCGTGGTTAGAGGCATGTCATGTGTTTGGGCGTGGTTAGAGGCATGTCATGTGTTTGGGCGTGGTTAGAGGCGTGTCATGTGTTTGGGCGTGGTTAGAGGCATGTCATGTGTTTGGCCGTGGTTAGAGGCATGTCATGTGTTTGGCCGTGGTTAGAGGCATGTCATGTGTTTGGCCGTGGTTAGAGGCATGTCATGTGTTTGGCCGTGGTTAGAGGCATGTCATGTGTTTGGCCGTGGTTAGAGGCATGTCATGTGTTTGGCCGTGGTTAGAGGCGTGTCATGTGTTTGGCCGTGGTTAGAGGCGTGTCATGTGTTTGGGCGTGGTTAGAGGCATGTCATGTGTTTGGGCGTGGTTAGAGGCATGTCATGTGTTTGGCCGTGGTTAGAGGCATGTCATGTGTTTGGCCGTGGTTAGAGGAATGGCCGGATGGGTCCCTCTTTGCAGACTCTAAAAGTTGGGAGGTATGCCTTTAAGATAAAGTACACTTCCTCCTCTAGAACTCCTATGCATGTAAAATCTTATTACTGGTAGAGATTAGCGCCAACACTGTCCAATGAGTTACTAAACTTTCAAATGACAAACTTTCTAATGAGTTATCTTTGTAAGTAGATGAGGCCTCTACATATCCCTATGGGGGAGACTATGCTGTGCTTCTACCACCCCAACCTTTTAATGAACATATTAAAAATGTATAGGTTTTTCCATTGAACCAATGTATGATTCGAGCCTTATTCCTTCTTATTTCATGAAGGCATTTAGTTATTTATATTACTGAGAAACGTACTTTCCGAGGCCAATATACCGCCAGGATGACTTGACATAATGAATGACTGCTTTCCTCATATTTCTGACATCAGCAGAAGTTATAGCTAAAACTTTCATTATTAGCAATATTAGATCGGAGGCAATGGCACACACCGGTCTCATAATTTAACATTTAACATTTTTCTGTCACCAGCAACCACAAGAGCCCATAAGATTAAGCAGTCCCCAGCTACTGCCCACTTTAATCAACCCTGCATTAGCAATATTGTATTTAGATCCCCATAAAGTCAGACTTTCCAAGAAGTTATGATAGAGATAAAACTGAACCTGGAGAAAGAAAGGAAACAAAACCCTGAGATGACCATTCTGCCTGTGGAGCAAGACTCAATTAACTTCCCGAAATAAAAGTTTTACTTGCTTCACAGGTTTTTCAAATTTTAACTGAGCCAATAAAAGTTTCATACATTATTTAAAAGAACCTGCAAGAGTGAGCACTTAGTGCTACATCCAATCAATCAGGCAAACACCACGTACAACATATACGGCCAATTCAGAGATAAGCACATTTTAACTGTGTTTTCCATTTTATCCATATATGAAATACCTCCAGCCTGGAAGACTTCAACAACCTTTCTCTTAGTCAATAGCAAATTTCTCCATCTAATGGCTAAAACTTTTTTTTTGTGAATAAATCATTGAGTGTTCAGAGGTGTTACATAAGCAGTAATAAAGTTTAATATGTGTGAATGATTCATGAAATTAACCACATCTGGTGAGATTACATTTTTCAGGCACAATACAGCTAGACTTGATGTGATTACCAAGGGAAATAAGAGAGCTTAATTCATTGCATTACCGAAAATATCACCTTTACATATTTAAATAATGATGACAAAAACAAGGCGAGTTTAAAACCTGTGTCTTAGCCCTCGGTAAACAGTGTCCCCGCACGTCATTGATCACACCGCCCTTCTAGTGGGAACGTGTGCTCATAACAAGGTGGTCTGCTATTAGAAAGAATATCCAGCCTTATGCATAGTACGTCTCTGTGATATAACAAGGCGGGGTTCACAAGGGAGTCAGGAACGGATCCAAAACACAGAAGCGGTACAATCCTTCCCATTGGTCTATGTTCACACGGCATAACTGCGGGGCGTAATTCCGCGTGTTCAATAGCTCGCCGGCCCCATAGACATTCATTACTAGTGGCGCATATTCGCCGCTAGTAATTGACATGTCACTTATCTCCCCCCCGCGGCGTATTGTGCGAGCAGGGAGAGGAGACATAATCCATAATTCTCTATGAAAACTGTGGATTACCATAATGACTAGGACCTATCTTGCCCCGTATTGAGCGTAGTACGGCGCGAAATACGGGGCAAGATACGTCCCAATTTAAGCCGTGTGAACATAGCCTTATGCTATTTTTGACCCTGGGGGGTTCTTTCTTGGTTTGGGGTTTGAAATACTGACGCAAAATACCCAACAAAAAATATAGGGGCACATTTAATATGCCAATCACATCAGACTTCTGGTGCGATTTATACCAAAATAATGGCATGCATGTTTTACATCATGGGTTCCCAAATTCCAGTCCTCATGCCCCACCAACAGGTCAGGTTTTCAGGAAATCCCACAGAATGCACTGACAATAATTAAGTCACCTGTGCAGCATAATTAAATCACTTGTGCACTGCTAAGGAAAGCCAGAAAACATGACCTGTTGGTGGGGCGTGAGGACTGGAGTTTGGGAACGCCTGTTTTACACCACATTTATTATATGTTTTAGACCATTTCCAGGCACTTCAATACCTCGTCTGACGAAAAAGGACGTGGCTTTACTGGAGGTGGGCGCGATAGCGTAAGGCATTAAAAAAAGTGCCAGAATTTGGAACCGATTAGTGGCATAAAGTAAGCCAACTAATAGAAGGTTTAAACTTAGTATATACAGTCTAAACAGGCACTAGATTTATCAACACCATGAGAAATATGGTATATTTTAAGACTGTGTAGTCTAAGTTCCCACTATTAGACACTAATGATAATGTGAACCCAGCCTTAGGATATGTTCACACAGTGGATTTTGCCATCAGAAAAATCTGATGCCTTTGGATTCCTGCTGTGGGTTTAACTCTGTAGATGTGATTTTCACCACTACTTTGGACACAGATTAGCCCCATTTTAATGAGGCTTATTGCATCTTGGCTAACCAACCCAGAGTACAACGTGACTCCAAAGCAAAGTAGTAATGTGTCACATCTTCCACCACCCACTGTGAACTACAGTGTGGCTGAAAACCACACGAATGCCACCCAGTTTTCCCATGGATTCCAGCTTAATCCATGTGAACATACTCTAACAGGAGAACTAAATTAAAACACAAGAACTACAAACACGACTCCATTGGTTTAATATTGTTCCCATCTACAACCAGTTGGGTTCTTAATCCTGCATTGATCACTTCCTTCTTCTATAAATTCGGTATTCTGAGTGTTCTGGAAAAAGAACCTAAACTCTGCAATAAGCTTGAAATAAAGAAAAAAGGAAGAATCCAAACCAAGACTCCAAGCCAGCAAAGAACCAGGCAGCAAAGAACAAGGGGGCACATTTTTCAAGGCCGTTGCACCAGAATTCTAGCACAATTTGCACCAAAAATAACCGCGTACATACTGTAGACCATATTTATGATGTGTTTTGGACAGTTCCTGAACACTTCCGCACCTCATCCGACAAGAGGACGTGGTCTAGCGTGTGACCCATGCACTGAAATGAAAATAAATATCTGGGGGATTTAAGGGCAGTAAATACAAAGTAGTACATCACTCAGTGTGCACAAACGGAGAACAGATCAATTCCTTAAAGGGGTTTTATCGTTTGAAGCTTTCGTACACTTGAGCAAAATCTATTTTCAAATCCAGGGGCGAGACTCTCCTCTCAGTAGTCGTCTCTCCTCCCTGGAGGTGTGTCTCCCCTCACTGAAGAGCTGTGACATCATCATTCTGTGTTTGCAGGAGAAGGGGGAGGATGTCAGCTTTGCAGCCCTCCTGCTATGCTTCCGGCTGCAGTTCTCATGTTTCATGGTGGCAGAGTTCTCAGCTCCAGGCTGCACAAGCTGCTTGTAACCAAACACCTTTCAAGCTGTAATTGCTGTTATACACACAGCCTGAACTGATGAAGCAAGTGCCTCTGTTATCAGGCAGGAGGTAGAGCAGACTGTACAAAGCTATTATGTGGGGGGGAGCACAGGGTATAAGACTGTGTTATATGAGGGGAGAGTGAATCTAGCAGTTACTCAGTACATAGAACTATCACTGGAGCCATCACATAGAGAAGCTGAGACAGCCTTCATTACACACACAGCCATCTCACGCAGCTCGATTCTCACAGCTCAGAGTGGAGTAAACAGAGTGTGCAGGCAGCCAATCATAACACAAGGGGCGTGTCTGGGGCATTTCCCAACAGGCTGAATGAAATGTCAGCCAGCCAATCACAGAAAAGGGGGAGTGTCCCCAACAGCTGCTGCAGAAATAGCTGTAGATGCACAGTTTAGCTCATATCTACTATACTAAGTGACTTAGGTAAAGCAAGCCAAATAAAAAATTGCTTATTTTTACTGTCCCCATCATTAGATACATGATCTTTGTAGAGAAAAAACACCTTTAACACTTCATAGCACCTGAAGTTCTACATTTCAGACAGATTTAAAAGCTAGCATGTTAAATGCCTGGAGCTGTCACAAAAGGGAGCTCAGAAGCATACAAGTATACAATAAACGCCATAATAACACAGTATGCACTGAACTGAACCTTGTGATGGCTGCAGACAAAATGCTAACATTTTTTAATCTGTGTCTATTCAAGAAATGTTATAACTCTGCATTCAGAAAAACAGAAGGTATAGAAATAAATGTATTAAGTAATGTAAGCCACTTTTCTGAGGTACAAAAGTCACACAATTTTGTACAAACCTTATTTTCATAAAATTCTGCAGCTTGTCTGCCTTTTTAGAATGCTTGTTCAACCTTTAGAAGAAGCGCTGGCGTGCTGTCCTACAGCCAAATGTATTTAGCATAGTTAACACCAGAGAGTGACAAATTATAGAAGAAATCTCTGCCATCTCCATTTATGACACCTGCACCTCTTAACAAATTTGTTAAAATTACTGCTACTCCATCTGCCTTCAAGATATATTATAATGGAAAGCAGAACAGAATTGTGTACCTAAAAATAACAATGACTAAAGGCAAAGATTCACTTTAAATTAATTAGAACTTACAGAATTTGCAGACGAACTTAAAGGGGATTCCCATCTTATAAAGTGAAGGTATACCACTAGGACATGCCATCACTGTATGATCGATAGGGTACTGACCTCTGGAGTGGTACATAGGTGTCCCAGCCACCGGCTGTGTAGGAATCTAGTGTGGCCACATTCAAGTGAATGTGGCTGGCTGTAGTTTCCTTTACAGCCCAAGTAACCGGGGGCACTGCTGTCCCGCAAAAATCTGGACCTTTGCCAACCCTAAAGTGATGGCATATTCTAGCTATACACCATCACTTTAAACCAAAGGAATGCCCCTTTCATTCTGGACAAGGCTGAATATGATGTCTTTGTCATAACTTGGAAGAAGTCAGGTAGAGAAAACCCATAACCCAATAAACCAGAATACTAGAAACGGTTAACGAAAGTTGCCCTTTATAAATGACTATGTATCAGCAACGAATAAGAGTGTCTTATGCACTGCATTAACCAGCAAAACAGAGTGACACATGGGGATTCACTTTCCTTGGGGTGGGGCCTGCAGGTGGATTGCACACTTTTATGTTCGTGTTGGATCCATTTTTGGATCTGTTTTCGATCCGAAAAACGCATCCAAGAGCGCAGCATAAAGCGCAACCAAAACAACACGCTGGTGCGTGTTTGGCCACAACAGGAATGCACCCTGTAGTTTTAAATAGGGCGTCTGCTGCGTCTTTCAGATCAAGAATTTACATGACAATTCTTTGAACGGATCCAAAAGACACATCAGAAAGACGCGTGTAACACGCATCGGCGATCACTCGTCTGAACACTGATGCGTGTTTACATTGAAAGCAGTGTAAATCACACTGCACATTGTTAGATGCGTGTTTCCGAAACATGGATCCAAACACGCATCTAATAACAGATCCAAAATCGGACCCAACAAGCCCTGTGAACATCCCCTTACTTGCGAGACCTATCACAGACTACCTCAGGTGACCACCCCTGAGGGTCTTTTTCTCAAGCTTTCCTGCCAGGTTGCAGATTGTATACTTTCTTGTGATTTGTTCCTGCACTATGCCCGCTCATCTTGTTTTAGTTTTTGTTATTTCTCCCCCCCACACTAAAGACGAAAAGAGTATTATACAGTGAATAAAACTTCCTATGTATCCAGTGGTCAGCGAGGAAATCAAGTAATTGCCATACAGAACGTAGTAATAGCCTACATTTAAAGCTAATCAGTGTGGTGAGTGTGCCCCTTCAAAGGATAATAGGGCTTCTTACTGTTTGTTAGATTACATGTAAAAGGGATTTGTTCCTTCCTATGTATTCATATACTATGGCCATTTTATAACCACTATAGAAAAAGACAAAGGGCGACATGTATGATTTTTTGCATTTAAATGCCAAATTTTATGCGCATATAAATAGTATAGAATGCGCCTGATTTATGAACCTGCTCCACAGTGGGACATAAATCAGATGCATTCTAGCACTAATATGACATTTCTGGCTCAGGTAAACCACTTTGAAAGTGGTTTACCTGTTCCAGCAGTAATGCGACTAGAATTGCTGCAAAGATGCTATAAGTCTATAGTCTTCGTATGGTTCCAGTGTGCCGCACCTCCGACACGCCCCCGAAATCAGGCACATTACAAAGTGCCGGGGGCGCTCTGTAATGCACCTGATATTGGCGTGGGGGACATTTAAAACTATCGCGAACGGGGCTACGCCTGATGTCGGGCTGAAAATACGACAGACTTCTGCGCAGCCTCGTTCATACATGTCGCCCCAAAATGTTTCAGCCAGCTCATCACACATAGCCATAATCGTCCAAACACCTGCGGATGTCCTGGAAAAATCCGGAGAGGCACAGCAAAATATCAAGTAGATGAAAAAAGCAATATTCCAGCACCTCGTCAGGTAGAAAATATTAAAAAACAATTCTTTATTCTTCCATCATAAAAAGCAATTAATTGCCATAAGTGACAGCCTCCACACTGTATATATGTGGAAACCAGCTCACTGTGACAAAGATGATAACTCCTCGTCTTGTACCGGAGCAAAGAGAGAGAAATACCATAGCATGCAAACAAGAAATCACCAGAGGGGTGAAACTCCAGCATCCAAGGAAAAAGGCAAATCCTTCAATCCATTAAAATGTCAGGTTTATTAATCCAATTGTTAAAAAGCGGCATACAGCATATTCAAAGAAGCACAGCGTCCACACTGACGCATTTCAGAATACCAGTCCTTACTCATACTATGAATTATTACTAGTGTTCCAAAATGCATCAGTGAGGACATTGTGCTTCTTTGAATGTGCTGCTTTTTACCAATTGGATTAATAAACATGACATTGATTGAAGGATTTGCCTTTTTCCTTGGATGCTGGAGTTTCACCCCTCTGGTGATTTATTAATAGTCTCCAGACTGATAGATTAAACCTTATTCATAATGTGAACCAACAGAGAATAGCACCACCCTAATAAAGTCAATCTCTCCTGATCACGGGAGGCGACACCTACAAATGGACACACAATAACAGTATATACAAACATAAAAATAGCAGTTAGTGCCATATATAAAAAATACACCAGGGAGATACCTCCTCCTTTTCACGTATTTTTCTGCTTTGCACAATAGCTCTAGCACAGACAGATTGGTTGACCAATGTTTGTGAACAGCAATTTTCAAGTCATGCCACAAATTCTCAATGGGATTAGGATCTGGACTGGGCCATTGTTTTGCTAATAGGTGAACCTATGTCATAGTTGTAGCCTCAAACAGGTTTTCCTCTAGGATTACCCTGTATTTAGCTCCATCCATCTTCCCAGTCCCTGCTGAAGCAAAGCATCCCCACAGCCTGATGCTGCCACCGCCATGCTTTACAGTGGGGATGGTGTGCTCAGGGTGTTGTGCAGTGCTGACTTTCCTCTACACATGGTGTTTGACATTTAGGCCAAAAAGTTCCATTTTGGTCTTATCTGGCCAGTGTACCTTCTTCCACATGGTTGCAACCTGCAAATGGGACTTTTTATGACTTGCTTTCTTCTTGCACACTTTCATAAAGGCCAGATTTATGGAGCACACGACCAATAATTGTCCTGTGGACAGGTTCTCCCACTTGAGCTGTAGATCTCTGCAGTTTATCCAGAGTAACCCTGGGCCTTTTGGCTGTCTCTAATTAGTGCTCTTTTTGTCTGGCTGTCAGTTTAGATGAACACCATATCTTGGTTGGTTACTAATTGTGCCATTCTGCTTCCATTTACGGATAATAGATTGAACAGATGTTCAGAACTCGGGCTATTTTTTAAAACCTAATCCTGCAATACACTTTGCCACAACATTATCCCTGAGCTATCCTTTGTGTTCCCTGGTTTTTATTACGCTGCTTGTTCACTAATGATCTGTAACAAACCTCTAAGGCCTTCACAAAACAGCTGTAGTTATACTGAAAATAAATTAAATACAGATGTACATTGTTTACTATTTAGGTGACATCTTAAGGTAATTGGTCACACTGTATTTTATTTAGGGATACCAGAGTACAGGGGGCTGAATACATATGCACACCGCACTTTTCAGTTTTGTTATTTGCATAAATCTGGAAAAGTTCATATAATTTTCTTTACAGTTCACAACTACTTGTTACTTTGTGCTGCTCCATCATACAAAATATCAATAAAATAGACTTAAGTCTGTGGCTGTAACATTTAAAAATGAAGAACAGTTCAAGGGATAAGAATACTGTTCCAATCCACTGAGTGTGAATGTCTATATACACACACATATAATATGATTAACAAACAAAACCAAATCGAGAGTATTGGGTATAAAAACTCACATTTTATTGAATAACAAATCTAAAAACCAAGATATATGTGCAGACAATACTGTGTGTTTATAAAAATCCAAAAATAACACAGGGGGAAACAACAAACCCACCGTGGAGATAGTAATATCTATGTGACAAAGACTATCTAGAAAAGTACAAGGTGGTAAGTATATAGTCATGATTTGACAACATCAAATACACAAGCGGGGCCACTGCTCACATCATACAAAAATATGATATCATTCCAAGTTATTCCTCAGGAAGCGTTATTGATACGCGAAACGCGCGTTGGGGTTCGGGAGAAACAGAAACCCACTGTGGTAAGAATTGACACTACATCTTCCTTACCTTATTTTAGGGCCTATTCACTCCACTTGGAATGATATCATATATTTGTGTATGATGTGAGCAGTGGCCCCGCTTGTGTATTTGATGTTGTCAAATCATGACTATATACTTACCACCTTGTACTTTTCTAGATAGTCTTTGTTACATAGATATTACTATCTCCACGGTGGTTTGTTGTTTCCCCCTGCGTTATTTTTGGATTTTTATAAACACACAGTATTGTCTGCACATATATCTTGGATTTTAGATCTGTTCTTTAATAAAATATGACTTTTTATACCCAATACTCTCGATTTGGTTTCGTTTGTTAATCATATGCTATAGGAGAGGGGGTAATATGTGGTGGCATTACTATTCGTGTATGCCCCAGTGCTATGTAAAAAGTGGTTGGAATTTTGAATGGAACACACATATAATATGCAGATAGATATATACAGTATCTCAAAAAAGTGAGCACAATCCTCACATTTTTATAAATATTGTATCTTTTCATGGGACACCACTGAAGACACTATGATACAACGTAAAGTAGTCAGTGTACAGCTGTATAACAATGTAAATTTGGTGTGCCCTCAAAATAACTCTTAATCCTCATTTACTTTAGCAAGGCAGTGGTCATCTTTGAGGGGTGTTTGGGGTCGTTACCAGGTTGGAATACTGCCCTGCAGCTCAGTTTCTGAGGGGAGAGGAGCATGCTCTGCTTCAGTATGTCACAGTACATGTTTGCATTCATGATTGCCTCAATGAACTGCAGCTCCCCACAGCTGGCAGCACTCATGCAACCCCAAACCGTGACACTCCCGCTGCCATGCTTGACTGTACGGAAGACACACTTGCCTTTGTACGCCTCACCTGGCTACCGCCACACACTTGACACCATCTGAACCAAATAATTTTATCTTGGTCTCATCAGACCACAGGACATGGTTCCAGTACTCCTTGTCCTTAGTCTGCTTGTCTTCAGCAAACTGTTTGGGGGCTTTCTTATCTTATGAAGAGTCTTCCTTCTGGGATGACAGCCATGCAGACCAGTATGAGACAGTATTCGGCATATGGTCTCAGCACTGACACACTGATCTTTTACCCCTTTAATCTCTGCAGCAATGCTGGCAGCACTCATACGTCTATTTTGAAAAAACAATCTCTGGATATAATGCTAAGCGCGTGCACTCAACTCCTATTGTCAACCATCGCGAGCGGAACCTATATTGTTAAACCACTGTATGGTTTTGACAACCGTGCTGCAGTTCAGGATGTTAGCAATCTTCTTATATCCTAGGCCATCTTTATGTAGAGCAACAGTTCTTGTTTTCAGATCCTCAGAAAGTTCTTTGCTATGAGGTGCCATGTTGACCTTCCAGTGACCAGTATACTGTAAGTGTGAAAGTTATAACACCAGATATAACACACCTGATCCACATTCAAATCTGAGACCTTGCAACACTAGTGAGATCATGGTGGTATAGAGGTTTACTCACTTTTGTTGCCAGTGGTTTAGATATTGATGGCTGTGTGTCAGGTTATTTTGAGGGCAGATCAAATTTACACTGTTAAATAAGCTGTACACTGTACATTGTATCAAAGTGCAATTTCTTAAGTGTTTTCCCATGAAAATATATAGTGCAAATTTACTCAATTTTGTGAGATACTGTATGTAATAAGTGGGCATTCAGTTTTGTGACAGCCAAAAGGGCCAGTATTAAGGTGCCAATAATTGACATAAGATAAAATTTCAGTTTTATACCGGAATGTGAGGGGTGTACTCACTTTTGTGAGATACTGTACCACCATACAATGCAGCGAGCTGTCATTCAGCAGAGGGTAGGCCCGTGAATAAGTCACACTACAGAGTGAATGACAATTGCCAGGAAGACTAATCTGCTCTGCAAAAATGGTTCTATGAAAATTATTGCAAATAAATTTAGACACAGTGCTGCAAACAGGCTCTATCACTACTTTCTGCTGGCCTCAGACCTGTCAGCATAAACCTGGTGCCAGATTCCCTGTGAATTATATTATGACAGGTGGTAGCAATTATAGGTCAAGCCACAAAAATGGTTTCACATGGGATTACAGTAACTACTTTATTCAATATTTTAATTGAAAATAATTTCCCAGATATACAATGGGTGCTGTAAAAGCGTCTGAACATTTTCTCTGCAAACAGTGATCTTGATTTAGATTGGTACAAAGCATAAAATACTGCACATTGCTGTAAATGTGCTTGTAGTACAATGCAGTGGTGCAAAAGGTGATCGATTTCAAATGAGAGCGCGTTCCTCATATACATACAAATGAATCCCTGTCAATCTAAGCAAAGATTAGCAACACGCTGCCAGGAGAAGGTGGTTTCTGCAGCCTTACACTACAATGCAAGAAGTCATGAAGCCACATGATGGCACTGTTGCCACACTCTACAGTCTTCATTGAAAAATTGGATTTTATTAGCAACAGTCGCTGTCATTTTGTTGCTCACAAAAACAATCTAGACCACACATAAAAAAAAGATAATTTCTTACAGGACATCAAGATATTCTGTGATATTGGAAAGCTAGGGAAATGGTGTCAAACCTAAATATAAAAGGTACATGTAATTAAAATGGGCTGTGTACGGCATAATGGACTTTTCGGTGGTCAACAGATTCTTGCCTAAAGCTTCAAATAATTGCAAAGTGCAGCATATAAACATCTAAAATATGTCTGCACGGCAACTGTCAAACTCCATTGGCAATCCGACAGTATTTTACAATCGCTGTACTACAGTTTTTGGCGCAGATTTGTGGCAAAAACCGCGGTTGGATTTCGGCCGCCATAGTACATTGAACTGTACTAGAATTCGCCTTACTACAACGGATTATAGAACATGGTCTATAAACTGGTGGTTTAGAAATCCGACAATAGAAGATCAGTGCTATAAAGACTACAGCTCGGATTTTCTATTCCAGGCTATGGGCACTGATTACAGTTGGATTTTTGAGGATTCTAAATACTGAATCCGCTTAAAAACCCAACCAAAAACCAGTGTTGTGGAGACATGGCCTAACTGTGGTACAAAATAAAAAAATAAAAACAAAAAAAAAGGTTTTAAAAGGGTTGTCTCACTACAAGAATTGCTTTTTATGTTAAAGACCTTGCAAAAACAAGTCACTTTGCAATATGTGTCCATTACCAGAGTCCTATCTATTCTGAGATATATCCTCTTTTATGGGCTGCATCAGCTCCTCAGGTCGCTATAGTAGAAGCTAAAAGAAAACTATGGTCTCCGGCGCTCGTCTATTTCAACCTCCAAGAGGCATAAGGAATTAAAACATATATATGTAAAATATATTTAATTGGAGTAAAAAACTCATGAAAAGGCTATAAAACCTAATGCAAACATAAAAAAATAAATTCACTAACGACGCATTTCTCGCCGAGACCGGCGCTACCTCAGGAATTGTGATTACAAAAATGCCGGGAAAAAGCCGTCATTTAAATGTATTCAGCACTTCTCATTGGGCGGTGAAGCCAGCCAATGAGATTGCGAGCGACAAAGGACCATGTTAGTCTATGGCAAAAAACTAGCCAATCAGTGTAGACATTACAGTTGAAATCATTTGAGAAAAGAGCGGGATTGGTTAGGCCATGTTCACACGGCTTAAAATTGGCCATATTTCGGTCTGTAATTACGCACCGAAGTGCGCAAATTACGGGCTGAAAACGTCCCAGTAACTACGGTAAAGCACAGTTCTCATAGAGAACTTTGGATTACGTCTCCTCTCCCTGCTGGGCGAATCCGCCGGGTGGGGAGATAAGTGCCGTGAATTACCAGCGGCGTATAAGCGCCGCTGGTAATTAACGGAAATGGGCCGGCTAAGTGCCGGCCCCCCGCTCCCACCCCGGCCACACGGCGTAACTGCGGGGCGTAATTACATCCCGCAGTTAAGCCGTGTGAACATAGCCTTACAGAGAAGAGGGGCTTGGCTCTCCGAACCAATCAGGGAACGAGCGTCGTTAGTGATTTTATTTTTTTTTGTTTGTATTAGGTTTTATAGCCTTTTCATAAGTTTTTTACTCCAATTAAATATATTTTACATATATATATGTTCTAATTCCTTATGCCTCTTGGAGGTTGAAATAGACGAGCGCCAGAGACCATAGTTTTCTTTTAGCTTCTACTGTTCACACCCGCTGCCGCATCCTTTTGTGGCTTTGGAGAGGAGTCTCACGGCTGCCGTAGACCGACGTAATGTGTGTCCTGTATGTGCTTATGAGAGTTGTGCCTCTAGATTAGTCGCACAACCGTACCAGGTGAGTTTGTACCTATTATTGCACCTCACCAGTTACCGACACACGGACATACTTCACCATAAGGAGCGCCCCTCTGTTTTTTCTGTTTCCCTTGCGTCTCTCAGGTCGCTATAGCTACAGTCCTGTTTGATCTATCCTGATAGGCTGCCAGAACTGGTTGCTATAGCTACAGACCTGGCTTCTACTGCAGCCTAGTGGAAGCCAGTAAACCCACCCCTGAATTCAAAGTGAAACCAAGAAAACAGGAATGAGGTAAGATAAATCAATGTAGTGAGACAACTCCTTTAAGGTTTATCCTACACCATTTAAAGGGTTTGTCCCCTTATTTATTTTTAGTTAGTTAAGCTCACACTGGTCTAAACAGTCTTCATAAGCTTTATTACATTTGTATTATAGATTTCAGCGTGTTTTCACATTATTTCTATCGCCTTAAGTGATGTTCAGAACATCATCCCTTCCTATTCCAGTCGGTGGGCAGCTACACTATAGAAGTGACAGCCTCCCAACCACCGCTCATGCCCAATGCACTAGACAGGAGGCCGTCACTTCTATATTGTAGCAGTCCAACACCCGCCCCGAACGCCGAGTCACCCTTTTTGTTAGTGTGTGTCATTTGGTTCATGAAGGGCAGCTACAATATAGAAGCGTTGGCCTGAGCGTGCATACACAGATAATTATCTACTGGGCATGCTCACTAGTCAGCAGGCTGTCGCTTCTATAGTGAAGCTGTTCACCAACTGTAATAGGAATGGATGACGTTCTGAACAGACAACATCACTTAGGCTCATAAAAATGTAAATGTAAAATGCAAATAAATTCAATAAAGTCTATAAAAAATAATTAAAAATAAAATGAACAGGACAAACCCGTTTAAGGCCTGTTCACATCTCTATTTTTGTTCATATTTTTCACATACATCAGGAAAGCTGACCACATATGCACTAAACATACCCACAACCTTTAAAATGGTTTTCTTCTGGTCGTCATCATGCCAGTAAACATCAGTATGCCACAAAAAAAAAATGTTATGAAAGAACATGGTAGTCTATGGATGGCTGCCACTTTATGATGATGCATCCATTAAATAAAATGCCAATATAGCCAAAAGGAAGCTGATACTTGTGACAGATGTCTGAAACTGGCATTTGTTACCTGTAGGCTATAGCATAATCTTAATGTATGTCACAAAAAGCTAATGATGTAGATGTTAAATAGGTGCCATTAGAGCCATGAATGTCTTTGGCAGGTAGCCATCACAGCCTCTGTTTAACCTATATGCCTGGAAGTTTCCTACCAAACATATCCAAACCCTTACCTCTGCCTGCCGCCTTCACCTGAAAAACATCTCTCGCATCCGCTCATTCCTCAACTATGACACTACAAAAATGCTGGTCCATGCCCTTGTCATCTCCCACCTAGACTACTGCAACATCCTTCTCTGCAGCCTCCCAGCTAGCACCCTCGCTCCCCTCCAATCCATACTTAACTCTGCTGCCCGTCTTATCCACCTCTCCTCTCTGCCAATCCCTTCACTGGCTTCCCATTGTCCATCGAATTCATTTCAAGCTACTAACCATGACCTACAAGGCTCTCCATGACCTCTCCCCCCTCCATACATCTCTGCCCTAATCTCCAGATATCTCCTCTCACGCAATCTCCGCTCCTCACAGGACCTTCTCCCCTGCTCTCCCCTTATCAGCTCCTCACACAACCGTCTCCAAGACTTCTCCCGTGCTTCACCCACACTCTGGAACTCACTGCCCCAACACATCAGACTCTCCTCCACTTTCACCAGCTTCAAAAGCAACCTGAAAACCCATTTCTCCAAGCTTGCCTATAACCTACACTGACCTTGCTGTCACTACTTCCTCCACAAACATGTCTGCCCCTCACCTCCTGTCTCTTTCCCCCTCCTTGTAGATTGTAAGCCCTCGCGGGTAGGGTCCTCTCTCCCTCTGTCGTGCCAATTGTCATTAATCACTTATCACTGTACTCGTTTGACTTATGTAATGTATGTAACCCCCTCAAATGTACAGCGCCCTGGAATCAATGGCGCTTTAAAATAAATAATAATAATATTAAACGGGTAAATAAAAGGAATGTGAACAGGGCCTTAAAGGAGAATTTGGGATCTAGCATCTAAGATCACCAAGTAAAACGCTTACCTAATTTGTCTATCAATCAACTCACTTCTCGACTCGCTGCAGTCTGATTTACGACCCCACCACTCTATCGAAATTGCCCTTACCAAAGTCACTAATGAGTGGAATGTTTAGTGTCCCTCACACCACTTCCTTCTCTCGGGTTCTCTCTACTGGTGTCCCTCAGGGGTCTTCCCTATCTAAATCTCCACTCCTCACCGGACCTTCTTCTATCCTCTCCCCTCATGTCGGCTCCTCACACAACTATCTCCAAGATTTCTCCTGTGGAGAACTTAGTGCCCTAACACATTAGACTCTCTACCACCTTTACAACTATAAAATTAACCAGAAATATGCTACAACCTACATTAACTGATGGCATGGCTAAGGTGGGTACTGTATGGCTAGCACTATAAGGCAGCGTTCACACGGCTTATTCACGGCATAATTGTGGGATGTATTTCGCCCGCAATTACGCCGCGTGCTCGGGAGCGGGGGCGGGGAGGCCGGCAGCGCATCGGCCCCATAGACATTCATTATTCACTGTGCATATACGCCGTGAATAATTGACATGTCACTTCTCTCACCCCGCAGTGTGCTGTGCGACTTAAGAGCTGAAATAAGTCCCGGTCATTGCCGTGTGAACATAGCCTAAGGGTGTATATAGTATTTTAAGCAACCTAAATGAGCTATCCAATAAAACATTTTCTTGTGTTACCTCTTGATTTTTTCCTCAAAGGAGTCTTTACTTCTGACACAATCATGGCATAGCCATAAAATAGGTGCCTCATATCCTCCTTATGCAGTACCCAGCAAGGGATATTCTCCCACCTCCTCTCCACTTCCCCCACCCCCTTGTTCTGATCCTTGGCAGTCTCTAAAGTGGAACCAAACACCTCTCAGCTATTTTATGTATTTACAATTGAAGTGCCATAAAGGTCTCAGATGAAGAATACCCCTCAAAGACTTACTGCGGCTCCTGCAATGGGTACAAAACCACAATGTCTCCTTTGGACCAGAAAATGTTGTGCACCTCTATGTTAGAATGATACTGATGGTGGAGGGGTTTCAAAAGCAGGACAGAAGGCTTCAGATCTCTAAAGGGCTAAAGTTTGTCAGTAAGAAATAAAGAAGTTCCTCTGCTACTGATAAGACACATCACAGAGTAATGTCTCCATTCCAGTGGCCGGTAACCTAGAGAAGCTTGTGCACACAAGCAGGAGATAACGACTGCTCTAACTCTGAAAGGAGGCAAAATCAGAACAGCAATATATTGTATATGTAAAGTAATGGTCTTAATTTCCTTTGCTTACATGTTTAAAGCTAATGAATGCAGTGGGAATACCTCTTTAAATATAGGATCAATGTGTACAAGCAGATTTATTCTCCACTTACAAAGTAAACCACTGCCCCGCAAACAAGTTTATTGACTGCCTACCACTCGCTCGCTAGAATAAAGAAACTTTTCAGCACAACCGGAGAAGTCTCCTACTGGTGGATCACATTTTCATTAGTCAGAAATGATAGTTTCATTACCAGGCACCGAGTGCTCACTATGGGTCACTTCTGCCAGAATATCGGTGTTTACGGGCATTGGAAGATGCTAATCACAGCATGAAGGAGACAGGATTCCTAATACATTTTTGATTAAAGACAACGCACATCACAACTGCATAGAAACACATTCACTTTAATAAGAAGCCACAGGATGTCACCCTTGTAACATGTTCCATGCAGAACAATCTCTTGCTGAAACCTGGGGAATATGCTTTTATAAAACTCCAGTCTCCAAGGTGTTTCAAAAACTTGGTGCCTAAGTTTTAATGAGATGGACTAGGCAGCGTGGTTACAAATTTCACTTCGAGTTCACCTGTGTAATATTATTGAAGTATAGAGACATCTTCATGACTTTCAGCTTTATCTACAAATTGAAGCTAACAAAAGAAGCCTTTATCAAAACGAAATTCAAACTTCACAGGTTGTATTACAGTAAGCAAGCCTACTGCATGATTTCCAGCTGTGCCAAGCCTATTGTTCCCCAAGTACGTGGATGCACACATACATATCCATATTTACTAAAAAGCAGAAAATCGTTTGCATGTGCACAGATATTCAGGGGCTCATTAGCCCCTCTAAACAGGTCGACAGTTCTTCTGCAGCAGAAAACATTACGTTTCAGGCGTGATTTTGTTGCAAACTGTAAGTATTACAATTCTTAACACTTAGAAATGAGCTGAGTTGAATTTTTCTTTCAAGTCGTAACACAAAAACATAGATCCACCAATCGTTAAAACCGCCAACGCGTTTCAGGCCTTGGGGGCCCTTCCTCATGGCATGGCAAAACAAGTATGAACACACATTTATATATACGTAGACAAACCAATCAAAACACACTATTAAGAACATGTGATCAAAGCAAATAACACAGACACAATTTAAATAATGCTGCTTATAAAAAAAATGATTCTGTCGGATGTACAGTCAGAAAATGAGTTCCATTAATTCCTATGGAGTTTTGGAAGCGGATCTAACTCCAAGACCCCAAAGATGGAAGAATGGACATGTTTTATTTTATTTTTATAAATCGACCAACAAACTATTGAGAGAAATAGGAATGATTTACTTTTGGTTTAAGATGAGTATTTCAAGTTGGAATCCACGTGGATTCTGATAAACTACTCGTCATGTGCACATAGCCTTACTTATAAGTCAGCCAAGCATTTCTTCGTTTTTTAACTTGTTATCTGCAAAAGCATTGCTTCTTAGGCTATATTCACACTTCATTTCTGGTTATGTGTGTCCACCGAAAATGACGGCTGCAGTAGATGTGTAATGTGCCGGACAGCAACGGCACCCGACCAATCCCATTGACTAGAAGGGGGTGCATCAGGTTTCATTTACGGTGTCCGTCATTTGACCGGAGAAAATAGCACAGCATGCTTAGCCACTTTTTTCAGTCTTTTATGACAGAATATATAACGGAGGCTGCTTTGTCACAGATGTGCTACCTAATACATACAATATCCAAAAAACCTGGTTGTTCAACCCATTCTGCTGACATGCATGCTCCGATTCAGTCCCATTTAAAGGAGTTGTCTCATTACAAGCTTTCAGCCTGCTTCAATGTGTCTGGAGCAAAGGATTTTTGAATTCAGGGGCGTGCTTCTTGTCTGCCTCTTCTCCTCCCTCTTCCCCCCTCCCCTCAGCACACAGACAGCTCTCCTCCATAACTTCTATACAGCAGGGGGAGGGCGCCTGCCTAGGTCTGCTGCAGGCTCTTGCTGATCTTCTCCACAGTCAGGAGACAGCAGAGAGAGGGCTGATCTGTGAATGTGGAGAGGTCTGTGAAGCAGTGTATGTTAATAGCAGAGCAGAGGGGATGCATGTGTTCCTAGACCCCCTGCTTAGCATACAAATCTCCACATCTCCAGCAACAACAATCCCTATCAGAACAGACACAGGGCAGCTGTGAAGTGTTACTATACTCAGAATGTGTCACTAGTACAGCAGAGCATGAACCATTCACATGCCGCCCTGATCTGTTCTATTAGTATAGTCAGAGCTCCACAGACACATCATGATTATAGTAACACACAGGGTCACTGCTGTCACATTTTCTGACTACAGATCAACCTCTGCTCTCCTCAATCTGTGTAGAGAGCAGGAGGAAGCAGGCACACACAGGGTTAATCAACACAGACACAGAAGCCAGAGCCCTCCCCCCTCCCTCCACTACAGAAGCATACTGTGCAGGAGGGGCTCTGTGCTCTGACATGTATTCAGAAGGTGATGAGTCATGAGACCTGACAGCCAGTGAGATAAAGATCAACAGGTCGGCTGCTATAGAGATTTGAGGAGCTGATACACTACTACTAACAGGGATAACTCAAAATCAGTAGGACATTTGTAATTAACATATATTGCAAAGCTGCTTGTTTTTTAAAGATCTTTTAATTAAAACCCAATCATTGTGGCGAGACAACCCCTTTAAGTACCCTTCAAAAATTATATTGCTTGCACCAAATTGTAGACTTGAATCTTGAAAAAAATGGAATTTAGAAGGTCCAGAGTTTCATTAAACTGATACTTCTTTATTTATGTCAGATTAAAATCCCATAAATTGTGACAAGCAAGACAGTGACAGCTCAATCACTTAAGCATTTTAAGTACCACATGGACTCTTGATCACTGTGCATCACTGTTGTCAAGAGTTTTTAAAAACTTTGGACCTTCTAAATTCAATTTTTTTTCAAGATTTGGCTTCCTAATATAGAGTTAATGCTGTTTATTGTCCTCTCTACACACAAGGCTGGGACAGCAAAATAGAGAGAATATGTAACTCCTGTAATGCATGCTATTAGTGGTTTTCTCCTCCGAATTAAAATTTAATTCCTTAAGGTGGCACCCATTTTCAGTTTTTTGGTTTTCTTTTTTCTTTCCTGTCTTCCAAGAGCCATAAATGTTGTACTTTGCCATGTACATAGCTATATAAGGGATTGTTTTTTACAGGACAAGATGTTATTTCTTGTGTTGTTTTTCATCGTGGGCGAAATATAAAAAAAAATAAAAAATTGCACAATATTTGCGGGGTTTATTCTTACGAGGTTTACTCGTGTATTCTGCAGGTTAATGTGATTCCAGCAACACCAAATGTGCAGGGGTTTTTATTATGTTATAGTACTGCAAAAAAAATCAAAACATCTTCTATTTTTTAAATTGTTGTTGCAATGCCATTTTCTGCAACCAATAACCTTTTTGTACTGCACAGCACCGTTCCTCTAAAGTGTTAACAGCAGGGATCAGAGCTGGGTCCGTACACTGCTGTTAGTGGCGGTTGTAGGCTGTAATGAACAGCTCACCACGCATGGAGCGGGCTCAGCGTGTGAACCCGCTCCATACATCCTTAACGGCATTTGGACATTCAGGAATGTCCAAATGCATTAATAGTATGTTTACACCACGTGGATTTCCGCCTTGAAATCTTCATTGAAAACTGAAAAAAAGCAATTCCCTTTCCCCTCAATAGAAAACATGCGTTGTAGTAGTTTCAATGCACAGTCAAAAAAAACTTTGAACATGATCATTCTTTGGTTGTGTTCCACACGGAAAATGCACGAAAAATTTACTATTGATGTCAGTGGGATGGCTAAAATTCTCATGCAGTAAAGGCTCAAAATATTTGAATGTGTATTGCATGTGGATTTTAATGTGGATCCACATCCAAAACCAATTGGCATTAATCGCACTGCAAACCACCTTTAAAGCAAAATCTGAAAAATGTGTCTAAATCCACAAGCAATAAGCGTGTTCCTTAGTTAAAAAAAAAAATGCTTATAAACCCATTGGATGACTCAGATTTCAATGGTAGAATCCTCGTGGATTCCAAGCTTAAATTTTACTCTATTGAATATACATACCCTAAGGCTATGTTCACATGGCTTATTGCAGCACGTATAGTACGCGCCGCAATTCGCCGGGTGTTTTGGAACTAAATACAAAAAAAGGTCAAGCACACCTAAGTAACATATAGGTGGTTGGGTGCAATGTGGAAAAAAACGATCAATAGTGTAAATATATATATCCATTGCACACCATACAGATAATTGAGTGCAAAAAGGGGGTTTATTTACATATATACATAGTGAAGAATCAGGCGATACCTTTTAGAGGCTAACTGAGTATATTTGATAGTGAGCTATCGAGAGGACTAGCTCTAAGAAGAAGAGAGCTAGTCCTCTCGAAAGCTCACTATCAAATATACTCAGTTAGCCTCTAAAAGGTATCGCCTGATTTCTTCACTATTCTACTACTTTCTATGGCTAACACGGTACAGCATTATACTACTTACATATATACAGGCATAGCTATTTTAACTTTTGTCAAAAGTAAATGCACAAAGTTCAATAAGCATAGTCAACCTCCACTATAAGAGCAAGGAATGTTGCATAAAGACGTCACCTGTAGATCTGGGTGTATGCAAAGTAGATAAGATATCTAAGGCTCCGGTGGGCACGCTGAGGATGGCCAGGAAATAAGCCAGTAGGGGCTGTGGGTAGGAGCGATATGCGTGGCATCCGGAGGCTGCTGTGCTATGCCGGTGTTTTGGAACCACACACTGATCATCGCTTAATTCCAAAGCACAGGGGGCGGCTGGGTGCCAGCCCTATAAACATGCATTGTCAGTGGCGCGTAATCGGCGCTAACAATTGAGATGTCAATTCTCCCCACTGCGCGTACAATACGATCGTATTGTACACGCAGGGGGACGATGCGTAATCCATAGTGTGCATTTTGCAACGTATAAAGCGCAATATCCGGCGAAATACATGCGGAATTAAGTGCACAAATAAGCCATGTGAACATACTCTAAGGCTTCCTGACCAGTTTTATTAATTTTATGTATTTTTAGCATAAAAAATGCCATGATTCAAGCGTTTTTGAGTCCTTTTCATTCATTTTTGAACATTTTTTTCAAGTTTTCCAATAAAGTAGCTTATGATAGGGAAATACCCATAGGCCAAGGATTAAAGAGTTAAAAGATTTGACTAGTTTTCTAGTCTTAAAAGAAAGCTCATGTAATTTTCAACCAAACGTCAGAGAAATTCATTAATCAGCTGAAATGACCTATTCTTCTATTGGACGCTGATTGCAACTGGTACGTATTGGTTATTAGCATGGCGGTTTAGATAAATTTTTTAATGTGTCAGCCCTTCATTTCTGGTTTTCCTAAGACTATAGAATTCTTCCAGTTTGATAAGAAGCCACTCTTGCAAGTTAATAGCCAAAACAAATATAAAAAGACCCACTCCCCGAACAGCCGGCTTTTCCTAGCATTCAAAAGAACAGTAAACAATTATATTAGATAAGCCTCAGCAAATGTCTGGATATGACCAAATGTGAACATCCGGTGATGTGCAGCAAAACAATTATTAAAAGGTCACCATCTACCAATTAGAGGTTTGAGTATTAACCCTTTAAGACAAAAAAAAATTTATCTCTTCATTTTTTTCTCCTTGCCTTCCAAAAGCCATAACGTTTTTATTTTTCCAGGACAAGACGTACTTTCCAGTGGTGTTATTCATATTACCATAGAATATACTTGGGAACTGCAAAAAAAATTCTGTAAAAATGATGTGTTATCTGTATTCTACAGTTTGATACACATCCGGCAATACCAAACATGTATGGTTTCCGTTATGTTTTGGTAGCGTAAAAACATTCCAAACATTTTTTATATTTGAAATTTGCCCCGCGGCGCCATTTTGTGCTACCAATAGCTTTTTTGTACTAACACCTACGGACGTCAGTGAGGCGGCATTTTTTGTGGGCTCAAGTGTACTTTTTATTGCTAGCAGTTTGGAATGCATGCAACTTTTTTGATCACTTGTATTCCAATTTTTATAGGACATGCAATGACCAAAAAACGCATTTTTTTTTTCTTTTACGGGGTTCGGCGTACGGGAAAAATGATGCTATATTTTTATAGATCAGACTTTTTCGAACGCAACGGTACCAAATATGGGTAACTTTTTTATTATGTTATTGTTTTTATTTGTAAAATGGTGAAAGGGGTGTGATTTGAACTTTTAATACTTTTTTTTTTTTTTTACACTTTAAAATGCATTAGGCTGTACCAAGATGGTGGTTTCCCCACTTCCTGTCTGGGCCCGGAAGTGGGGCAAACGGGAACATGGCAGCGATGGGAGCCTTCACAAGGCTCCCAGCTGCCATGTTAGCCTGTCAGGACTATGCGATCCTATCGCTGATGCTCCGACCGGACTGAAGAACGGTGCGCAGCACCATTTTGCATTCATTTAGACGCCGCAGCCATCTTTGCCGCGGCATCTAAAGGGTTAAACAGCACGGGCTGGCGGCGCCGCCCCACCGCGCTGTTAGCGCCGGATGTTAGCTTCAATTAGCCGCTAACACCCGGCGGCTGTGTAACAGGGTCACGCTGCGATCCTGTTACACATCTCCTTAAAGGAGTTGTCTCACTACAAAGAATAGCTTTCAAATTGTAGGGAACACAAAATAAAGACATTTTCCAAATATATTGCTTTGTTCCTCTGTTTTCCCTAAGGAGATACAAGTGAATTTATGACCTCCCTGGCTATTTCAGTTCCCTCAGTAACTGACCTGTAAGCAATTCTCCCCCTGCTGTTTGTTCAATGAGATAACAGTGAGTGAAGTCATCACACAGGTCACAGCAGTGTCCAGTGCTGCTCAGCAGTAAAAAGCTTGATTTATGTAAAATAAATAGAACTGTAATTAGGGCTTTTGTTTTGGGGATCAGATAAGAAGTCCTGTTAGTAGTTTGAGAAGCTAATCTGATCTAATTAGCATCTGAAAGCACAGCGGGGCAAGGAGCTGTACAAGCATGGAGCTTATGCAAATGAGTCAGTCTGAACCAGGAAGTGACAGAGTATTTCATTCATGCATTCTCTGAAACTCTGAAGGGAGACAACCCCTTTAACACTACCATGACGTACACATACGTCAGGGTGGGTTAAGGGGTTAAAGAAGTTTTGTTTATTAAAGGGGAACCAATAGTTCTGTGTTATGAATTAATAAAGCCAATGAATTTCCTACTTGTAACATGAAGTAATGATGATTCTGTTACTGTTACCACACCTCTGAGCACCTGCATAAAAATCTGTGTTTGTGAACTAAAATAAAGAGAAAGAAGGAATCTGAATCTGCATGATGTCAGGTGTCATTTTTCCGGGATAAATATGAATTTGGAAACCTGTACAATGAGGGTTAAGGTGAATTTTCAACCTTAACACATAAAGGGTGGGGGGGATTCAATTCTAACCAGGCCGTTTTTTTTGTTTTAAATTGTCAAGGACTCAAGAACCCACCAAAAGTAAGGAAAAAAGCCACAACATGAATACATTACAGTGTTTTAATAATTTTATTTTACTGCTAGCTTTCTGCAAACATCTAGCTGCAAAGTTTTGGTTTTTTTTGCTGTAGATTTCACTGTTTACAGGGTATATGTTGAAATCCCCTTCATTTTCAAGAGAACCAAATTTTCACATGCAAACTACTAAATATCTGGAATAATGGAGATAGCTAAGCGCTGCACTTGGCTGTCTTGGTCAGACTATGAAAGCAGCAGCGGTGCTCAAGTTTGATCACTGCTCCATTTAAACACTTCCTTACTGCAATTCACTGTAAAGGCATGTTCACACGGTTTAAAATGGGCCGTATTTCGGTCCGTAATTACGTGCCGAAGTGCGCCAATTATGGGCCGAAAACGGCCCATTCATTACGGTAATTCACAGTTCTCATAGAGAACTATGGATTACGTCTCCTTGACATGTCACTTTCTAGCGGCGTATACGCGCCGCTAGCAGTGATTGTCTATGGGCCGGCGACGTGCCGGCCCCCCGCACCCTGCCCCGCGCCCACCCCGCCCCCGGGCACACGGCGTAATTGCGGGGCGTAAGCCGTGTGAACATTACCTAAGAAAGCATAAGGGACTCAGGGTCCATGTTCTTGTAATAAGTGAGACCCTCAGATATCAGACATCTATTACCTTTTCCTGTGGATAAATGTCTATTGTGGGAAACCCCCTTTAAAATCACTGGCAACCTCTTTTTTTTAAGCCTGCTGTGCATCATCAACCTATTTTATAACTGAATATTGGAGGCAATTTCCAGCAATGCAAAACAGTCAGTAAGGTCTGAATGGCAAGTAAACCCTCACACCGACCAATTTATTGGTTTCTCTTCTCAAGGAGAGATTTTTCCCCTTCTGCAGCAATGTACAACAAAGTCATGATCCAGAGCTGTGCGAAAGTTGGCAACTCTCAAAATGAAACATGTTCAGAAAACCATTGAACTTACATATAATGTCAGGGCTAAATATTGAAGAGCTCCACTTCCCCCAGTATCAAAATGAGGAAAGCAGCAGACTACGGCTCTGTTCACATCTGCGTTGGGGATGCCATTAATAATGGAAGCCACAATGCACAGTTGAATCTCTAGCCAGTGGCACCAAGGGTCCGTTATTCTGACATGAAATATAGCACTGCATGCGAAGACGGAGACTCTGATGTAACCCTCAACAAAGCCTACAATTCAGTGTCAGCATAATCTACATGACTAGGACAGATACGGTAGGTGCCCATATGCATGCACACATACATGTCAGTCACTTTATGACAACTTTCCACGTCAGCAGCGTGTACCTCATGAAGTCATACTGTGCTGTAAGCTGGTATGTATATAAGGTCTGTGTTAGGCTGTCATCTCTCTCAGTGCTGTGATGGGTAAAAGGGGCAGCTAGCAGTCTGACCTGCACTGACATGAGCACTATGTCCCCTTCGCTTTTCTGATCAGTATGGCCATGTCCCCACGGCACCAGTTATTTGTCGGTTTTTCAGACAGTTTGCGGTTTTACAAATTGTCTGAAAACCGACATGCTACGCTCCTCATAAACGTCAATGTAAAATCCGTTCAGCAGTCACCACTGCACGGATTCTCCGCTGGATGGTATTTTTCACCGCCGGCGGTCCAAAAGCCGGTTTTCGGGCAGAACATGAACATGTGGGTGCGAAGGGCGAGGACTTACATCCGCAAAAAAAATGCCGCCCCCGCGTGCCAAAAAAAGACCAAATACCGGTCAGTATTTCCAGACCAGTATTTGGTCTTTACCGTGTAAAGGCACCCTAACCGTCGTACAGGTTTTACATGTTACAGTCTCTGAAACCCTTTATTGGTTATTGACCTGCCATGTGTTGTACCAATAGGTTAAAGCCGCAACAGCAGACACAAATGGTGCTTGAATACTACTGGTAATCTTCTAATAAGTAGTACAAATACAGCCGCTCAATATTACAGCACTAGATATAAAGCAGCACAATTACATGTAATACTGGTGCTAATATGGCAGCACAAGGAAATTACATTACACTACAGTAGTATTTTTGTGTGTGGCGGGTTTCAATTTGCTTTTTAGCACTAATGCACAGAACTACTAGCCGTTTATGGGCATGCTGCTAACTCTTCACATAGTGCCCTATACCTGTGATTTCATTTATGATCAGTGCTTTAGACACCTCCAGACCTTGATGGCTGCTGCAGCCTGGTTGTTAGACACAGAGATCATCTCCCTGTGTCCTGATTTATTAGAAGCAACACTACAGAGCGCTGGCGATTCTCTGCAGCTGCATTATACCCCAGCAGCATAGACCAAAGCTCCTGGTCCTCACCTCTCATTGTCTGTATCGCTGACGCTTGACACCCAGCCACCGCAGACATCACTGTAGTACAGCAGGGAATACATCTATTAGGACACAGGCAGACAATGCCTTTTAATGGCTACAGCTCTGCCTCCTTCCTAGACTATAGTGCATCTGCTCCTTAATAAAGCACACTTTTTCCGGTCATGGGAAATCAATTTCACAATTCTGTGTAAATCCCACACTTGAATGGGGCATCATTGATCAGCTTACAACATATAGGCAAAGACAAAAACAATGATAATTTGCTGCATTTTGTGCTGATTTTATAGCAGTTTTTATCTTCTGCTTCCCTACACATGATTTCCTAGGTTGCTGACCACATGTCTGCTCCTGCAATGCCGGGCTGGTGTCATCACTTCCTGCTGTGTCTTACCAGCAGGATGATGTTTAACAAGAGAAAGGTTAAGTTACTTTGAGTTACTGACTAGAGAGAACTCAGTACTGTCCTGCACCTGCTAAGTGACACTGTTATCATTGCATGTAAATACACAAAAACAGTGCAAACCTAGAAAACTCACCACATTCATCTTGACAGCCTATATGACAAATACAGCTTTGCTGCCTCACATCTACAGTCAGATATCCTGTTTGACAGTGGAGGTGTTATTTAAAAACCCCTTTAAATGGCAACTTAATTCAATTAACTACTCATCCCTACTTTTATGTATATGCTACCAATTCTTTCACAGGCCAAAAAAGGTGGTTAGTTTAAAGGTTGATAAAACATTTCAGCGTACTGTATTAATAAGAACTCTACTGGGGAAAATGGATATGTTGATAAGAGGTCACGAAACACTGGTACGTTTCAAACATACAGTTATGGTATGCCATCATTCAACCAGTGTTCTACAGAGAAATAAAAATCAAGAAATAAAGCTGTTTGTTTTTCTTTTCAAGAATGGAATAATCCTAAAAAATACTGTGCTGAAAAAGTGGGTACATAGTGTGTACCAAATGTGTGTGTTGTAGAGATGTTGTACCTGTCTATCTAGAAGAAGGGTGTAGCTAACAGGAGACAAGAACACTCTACAATCCTTGATTTAATGGCATGCGATTTACAAAATACTACTCTATAACCTTGATACCATGTAAGAAAAAATGTAAATGTCTAACAGCTCTTGCATGTTTCAACAAATTTATCATTCTCCTTGTCCTTCTAACTTTTGAACACTTTCCACCTCTTTAGTGTTACTTTTGGGGCACATTTATTAAGGCAATTGCACAAGAGTTCTGCAGCAACTTGCGGCATTAATAAGGGCACACATGCTTTACACCAAATGTATTATGCATTTTAGACAGTTGCTAGACACTCCTGCACCTCGACTGACAAAAGGGTGCGGCTTCTATAACAGGGGAGCGGCTTCTTGGAAAGGGATGTGGTTTAGCATGTGATGCCATGTGTCACAAGTAGTGGCATAAAGTAAGCCAACAAACAGAAGGTGTAATGTTACACTAGACAGCTCTAACATGCACCAGATTTATCAACACTATGCTAAATGTGGTACATTTTAAGACCATCTAAATTTACAGTGTCTGAGTGTTAGACAGTATTAATAATTTATCCCTAATCGGTATACAGTATCTCATAAAAGTGAGTACACCCCTCACGTTTGTAAATATTGTATTATATCTTTTCATGGGATAACACTGAAGATATGACACCTTGATACAGTGCAAAGAAGTCAGTGTGCAGTTTGTATAAGGGTATGTTCACACGGCATGTTGAGTCCGTATGAACATACGTTTTTAGATACGTGTTTGGATCCGTCTGCCGGACCGTAAACAGACCCAAACATGCAGCTAATAGATAGCAATGTGATTTACATTGCTTTTACTGTGAAATACGCATCGCGTTCACACAAGTGATCGCTGGTGTGTATCTTATTGCGTCTTTCGAATCCATTCTAAGAATTGTCATGTCAATTCTTGATCCGAAAGACGCAGCAGGAGCCCTATTTAAAACTATAGGGTGTGATCCTGCTGCATCCAATATACAGCTGTTTAGAATCCGATCGCTGCTGCGTTTTTGGATCCAAAAACGCCTGTGGACAACCCCTAACAGTGTAACTTTGGTGTCTTCTATGAGATACTGTATGCCCCCCAGTGTTTTCAAATATAATCTACTGGATGTATACCTACAAAGCACAGAGTAACAAAACTCAGACGCACATAAAGAATAGTGTCCAATGTAGAAGCATCTTATTACTGGAATAAAATCGCTTAAACCACTTGCCAATACACCTCCAGACACACAAGCTTTCATCTGGACACAGGAGAAAGGTAATAATTGGAATTCATTATGAATTTTTACCTCTAATTATATAGGCGAACTCATATGACTTCATATCTATTCCAGTGAAACGATGTGATCTTTTCCAGTGTACCCAAGCACAACTCAGAACTGACTTAACATGGCTCTACAAATCAGAGGACTAATTGGTGTTACTACATGAGTGAGCTTCATCAAGGTAAAATGACGAGTGGAGCTGTAAAGGACATCTCTATTTTTAGAAGACAGCGGTTTAATGAGCTTTCGATAACCACCACTTACCGGCCCTGAAGTGGAAGAGACACAGCCTACCTGTAGCTTTAAGACGCAACAAGAGAGTAGAACTAACACCATTTCACTCTTCAACATGTATGTATTCACAAAATTTTATAATTTAAAATGTATTGTTGTCTTCTCTATTTGCATGTGTCGTGATGTTCACAAGATCTCAGTGAGATGTTAGCAGGTGTTAGAGAAGAATCTGTCAAACAACATCTGCAAAGGAATTGAAGAACTTCTTTGTATTTAGGAAACAAGAATGTGTTTAGCACATGCGACGTGTCATTTGGAAATATCAAACGTTAACAAGTGTTTATAAAATGTGCGCCTTTTTTTTTTTTTTTTTTAAATAAAAAAGTGCAACTATAATTAGAGCCTCATGACCATGTTAGTACGACAACTTTATACAACTTACAAAATGTTCACAACCCTAATAGTGCACCCATAGATTTATATAAGGCCCTATTATACCCACTGCATGCCCCTGACTTCATAAAGAGGTTCATATACCAATGTGACAGGACAATAATGAGTGCAGCAGGATCAATCAGATGCTATATTACAGAAGAGCAGAAGAATATCACCACAATACAAAACTGTACAGAACACCACATCACAGCAGAGTGTCTACAATTCAGTACATATGAAGTGTCCTGCCCTACAGTCTCCATCCATTTAACTCTGCTTATTACATCAGGCCTATGGCTAAAAATCTATAATCATTTCAATGGAAGGGCTGTAAGCATCACACTCTGTGATATCGAATCTATAGAGGCATAAATCAAAGAATTGTAGCCAAGGTATTACAATTTCAGGGGAATTTCGGCTGATAGCCCACCACTAATGTATCTTTATCTTACAGAACATACATCTTAGGTGAAAGCATTTTTTAAATAAAATGAGATATTTTGGAGGGATTATTATTTTAACACTGTTTTGCAGTAACTGTTAGGGTAGGTTCACACAGCTGTATTGGACAATATTTTCTGAAGCAGATTCCATGCTGAAACAGAACACAAAACTGCATCACATTGGTTTTTTCCGAACTGTTTCCACAACGAAAGCGTATATGCACTGAAGGGCACAATACAGCATCCAAACCACCTCAAAGCAAGTCTGAAATAACAAATCTGTGTCACGACTGAATTGCCGTGGCTTTTAGATGCAAATTCACCGCCGTTTTTGCACTGAAATTTTCAGCAAATCAGTGTGTTCTGCGTGCTACACGACTGGTAAAAGGCCGTTCACCCGGCTTATTGCAGGGACGGATTTCAGCCGTATTGCGCGCCGTACTGCTCTGCAATACAGCTGGAATCCGTCCCAGCCATTACGGTAATCCACAGTTCTCATAGAGAACGGGCGAGGAGAAAGTGACATGTTCATTATCCTGGCGGGATAAGCGCTGTGGATAATGAAAGTCTATGGGGCTGGCGGGCAGCGTCCCGCCCTTTACTCAAGCCGTAATTGCGGCTTGAATAAGCTGTGTGAACCGGATTTAAGGGTACCTAACCACACAACTAGGCACAGTCATCATTATGTAGCATAGGCCAACTAGCATCTACATTGGACGAGGGATCAGTGGTCCTCAGTGCTGTTCAGTGATGAAATTCGATTCACCCTGATCAGAAATGATGGCCACCAACAATGCTGGAGACGTCAAAAAGAGCGCTGTGCATCAGCCATTGTTGCCACCAGACAAGCCTTTGGTGGTGGTGTTAGGCCTCGTTCACACGGCTGATTTGGGGACGGATTTCAGCCGTATTGCGCGCTCCAATACGGCTGAAATCAGTCCCAGGCATTACAGTAATCCATAGTTCTCATAGAGAACTATGGATTCCGTCTTCCCTCCCCGCTCGGGGGAATACGCCGAGCGGGGAGAAAGTGACATGCACATTCTCCCGGCGGGATACGCGCCGTGGATAATGGAGGTCTATGGGGCCGGCGAGTTGCCGGCCGCCCCGCCCCACCCCCCTGCACGGCACACGTGAATAAGCCGTGTGAACTTAGCCTTACAGTGTGGACAGGTGTGTGTAGTTAATACAGAGCAGCCCTACACTTTGTGAACGGTTCAGTAACAAGCTTCTACTACTTGGATAACATCATTAATCCAGTCATTGTGCCTCGGCATGAACAACACAGGGCTAATTTCATCTTCAGGGATGACAATGCTGCAGCTCATCGAGGTCACATCATCAGGGAACGGCTGCTGGAGACTGGGTTACCTCAAATGGAGTGACCTGCACTTTCTCCAGACCTGAACCCCCTAGAAACCTGTAGGATCAGCTGAGACTCTATGTAGAAGCTTGTATATACCCCTGAACCTCAGTGATCTGAGGGACGCAAGCTGTAAATGGTGCTCAAGGCCCCATGACACATTATTGAGACATTGACATTTTTGGTGGTGTACACCCTCCACTGTTGTTGGCTTTTGTTTCATTAAATTGGTTGTCGTGAGAAAATCAACATTGCATGCTACAACTTAAATTGACTGCTTTCAGGATAAAATATCACTGTAACGTGAAATTTTTAAGTTTTCCATAAATTTTACCTGAAAGTCAAATATCCCTAACTTCTTGTGAGTAGTGTGTAAATATATATACTGGCCCATCAGAGGCCAAAGGACACTGCACCTCATTTACCAAAAGTGTCTAACAGTAAGTTCGACTTTGTTGCCCATAGCAACCAATGCAGCTTTCATTTTTCCACAGCAGTATAATAACTGAAAGATGGGCTCTGACTGGTTGCTATGGGCAACAAAGACAGTTTTGCTGCTAGACAGTTTTCATAAATGAGGCCCACTGTTTTGTCATCCACTGGATAAAAGGCCATCTATGGGTACGTTTGATGTATATACCAGAAGCTTTCCTAGTGTATACAGCAAACATACACCTCAAACTCATTATGAAAGTGCTGAAACAGCTCCAAAATCGATGTTTTTAAAAAACCATCTCTGTATAAGACCATCAGGTAACACTGTAAAAATTTAATCTTAAAAACATTTTCAAATTACCACCTTCACTAAAGAGTGTTAAGGTAAAAAAAAATCAATTTTAACACCATTTTCCAGGACCCACTATCATGATGAATTGGAAGTAAGAAAGAATTTGTGACAATTTTTAGTCATAGAAGAATTCAAGACTAAAATGCTAACATTTTATAAAAAATAAAATATAATAGGGAAAAAAAATAAGAGGACGTGACACGTGACTGGAAGTTACCTTCCAAATGCAGCTCTGAGCATGACGCTGAATCCTACACTGGCTTATTAGGTTTCCTGAACGCCTCCAGCAGTAAGCGCTGCCGTCCCTTCTCTCCACTAACAAACACAACAGTTAATAAGTGAATTTTTTTCTTATTAACGCTATGCCACTTGGGCTTGCGTCTCCTTTCGCAATGCTGTCTAATGCCTATTATGCCTGGGTAGAAAGAAATACAAAGCGGCCTAATCTACACGGCCGGCGCTGCTTTGAGCGCGCTCAGACACCCAATGTCCAGTGTATTTATTGTGAAGTACAGAAGATTTCACTGTCTGACTTGACTAATACACATTACAAGCTAAGGAAGCTTAAGCCATTCTGGAAAACTGCTGTGTGCTGCACTACTGAATGGAAAATATTTATTTTCTTAAGCGTAACTCGCTTGAGCAGCGGCACATAAATCCTGCAGCTATATGTATTTGAATAGTTTGCAGATGCATACATTTTTAATACCGCCGAATGTTTTTTATTGTCAGATCATGCTGCTGCATGTACGGAGGACAGTAATGTGTTTTAGACAGATAACTGTGAGAAGCAATTTCAGAATTTTAACATTCAATCTGTATATAGCTTGTTCATCTCCTTCAAAACAACAACGAGAAATGGAAATCCAAAAAAGCAGGTTTCTGAACCCAAAATAAACTGGACATCGGGGCAGCTTATTAACCTTGCTGTTCTGGGATTTGACAGGATTTGAACAAATAAAGAAAAGCTTGGTTAGGAAGATGATTATCTGCGGCCACCTTATTTACTGGCATGTAGCAAAAGTGATACAGCAGGTTCTGCGAGTACACAAGGCACTTTCGTCCCCCCATTTAATGACTTCTGGTATTCCATCTAAAGGAGAGTCAATAAAACTGAAATTGCGGATTTTAATGGGTTTTCAGTAATCTGGATTTGGTGAGATTATGCTTAATAGTAGCCAAGGAGAATTTTGTAATGTGCACACGTTACGTTCATGGAGATTCTTTTTTATCCTATATTTTGTGAGTGGCTAGGTTATAACCATTCCCTAGGACCAAAAGCCATGGCAGCCCATACATACAGTATTACATATCTGTATATGCACATTAGATAGCTTTGGGTCAGCCAACAGCTTTCTCTCCCGATCCTCCCATACACATGCATGGTAATCTCAGTCGAGCATGCATTTGTTCTGCATGGGAAGAGGGGTGGTGAGACATCGCCAGACTCCTCCAGTAGCAAAACCAAAGAACTGGGCAGTGGAAATTCAATAGCCTGATCTTTCACTCCCCTGACATCATCTGTTACAGAAAGTCATTATAAAGGGGTGCTCTGGTTCCAGCTGTACTCAGAACAGAATGGAGAGTACCACACAAGTGCAACCAATTCTGC
The DNA here is from genome assembly GCA_025379985.1 of Phyllomedusa bahiana. Taxonomy (NCBI): domain Eukaryota; kingdom Metazoa; phylum Chordata; class Amphibia; order Anura; family Hylidae; genus Phyllomedusa; species Phyllomedusa bahiana. The sequence goes on from JAODAL010003521.1 coordinate 85,506, forward strand.
ATTCAGGATTTTGGAGGCATCAGGATTGTTGTGGGTCCCAGAGGTAGAACCTTCATCTATCAGACTCTTGCGGAATATCCATTTGATATACCATAATTGTCTGACAAGGGAACACAACCTTAACAGGGTTCTCCACTTTCCAAAAAAATGTATATAATGCGTCTTAGGCCCAAATCTAGAAAAATCTAAAAAAAAAAAAAAAAGCCTACACTCACCTTCCTCCGGTCCCTGGTTCCAGCTGTGCGTCTCTCTGATCTTCTGTTTTCATTCTTCTACTTCCAAATGGTCATGTCACAGAGCCACGATTTATATCAGGGTCCGGAGCTATTCACCATCACGAAAAGGTGATGTAAATGAGAGGCCACCGCAGGAAACCAGCGGCTGCAGGAGTGACACCGCAGGAAACCAGCGGCTGCAGGAGTGACGTGCCCACTCAGAATCAGAATGAAACCGGAGGATCGGAGAGATGCAGCACTGGAGCCGGGGACCGGAGGTTGTTTTTTTTCATGAGCCGAAGCAGCGATATATTATTTTTCAGAAAACCCCTTTAAATAAAAGGACAGCTCCGACTTTTCACTGTCCACTGACCGATGCTTTAGCTACAGAATACTTGGGATACAAAGGGAAAGCTGCAGTACAACCTCTAACAGGCAGAAAAGATTCTATCACCTACCATGATTAAACAGGTTTGTTGTAAAGTAATGGAGCTTCCAACACGAGCAGTTTGATGACTAGTATGGTGTACAGCTAGGAGAAAATCCAATAATAGCTGCCAGCACCATCAGAAGATTACAGGCACCATCTCCAGAAGACTATACTCTGTGAAGGGACCACTCAGAGGCCATTACAACCTGCTGACAAGCATCATGACCACTCTAGAGCTCTAAATCCATAGAACTTCATTATGCAGTTACCTTACATTATAGTATACGTGGCTCTAAAGTAGAACGCCACATCAAGGATACATAAAAAAATGTCAGTAGATAATATACTTCTGGTGATAAACAGTTTATTTCCATGTAGAATGACAAATAAAGGTGGTATTACTTCAGTTTAACCATGTTGTCCTAACAATACAGCACTTAATACATTTCATGAATGCTACGAGGCTTTGAAGGCCATTAAACCCCTAGCTAAACCATTATTGATTGTCAGTGTCATTGTCTGTGGCTTCACATGATGCAACAGCCTCCAAAAAACTGCATTTATTCTTTTGAAGGTTTTAGCATAAAACAAACATTGGGAAGTTCAGGGATATAACCAAGAGAATGTATGGCTAGCTACTGAGCCCTTGAGAATCACTTGACATTACAATGCAGCTGCTTTGATATAAAGAAGACTAAGCAACAATATGCCTTTAATAACAGCGGACCAACATTGGCCTGTGTGAGAACTTCTTACTAGACATCATTATTCTGGGGCACTACAAGTAACAGCATTCCAATATTTAGAATTACAAAGGACTGTTCACATTTATATGAAAGGACATAAAGCACTTACTGGCAATGTCAAATCAACGTCTACAGTGAAGTCATTTGCTGAGAAATGTATTATTGGAGTCTGCAAAATAACTGTTCCGAGCTATCCATGACTTTCCCGGTCACTCAAATGACAGACTGGCATAAATGGATAATAGATGGGGGTCATGCTCATGGGAACATCACCAAGAAAATACAGGATTTCACACATTGTCTTAAAACTCGCCAGATAATGGTGAAAAACCAGGAGGTGGTGCCCAGCATGTGCCTAGCATGGTAAGGGCAGTTATGGAAGGTGCCAGATTATGAGGCACAATACAGATAGGGCTCCTGTTCTCAAGGTAGTTGGCTGTGTCAGTCCTGGTGTAGAGCTGGAGCCAGCAATTTACATATTTGGCCATAGCTGGCACCGGCTAGCCAGGGGGACTCAGAAAGAGAAGAAACCGGGAAAACTCAGGGTGAGGAGTCAGTCCGAGGAGAATGTGAAGCAGCAGACAGTTGACAGAGAGACAGGTGCTCCATTTGGTTAGAAACTAGTATTGCAGAAATATATGTATATATGTGTGTATGTATACATTTATCTTATATGTATTAAGACCTGTACATCCAATACATGTGTATTAATCTAACATAGGAGCAGGTTTTTAATCAATGGTACAATCTGGAAAAGAACAAAGATGGTCTGTCCTAGATTTTTACCTGACGGCTAGAAAAAGGTGGACATGTTCTATAGCTCTGTCTCACAAAGACTATAGAGCTGCAATATACCCCTCTGAGAGATTTGATATTCACAACAAGTATCTGTCGTCAAGTAAGTTATCTGAAAGAGACACCAGGAGATACCTTTAACAGTAGGAGAGACTACATGTCAATGGCGCGGGAGAATCCCACCTGCTGAAGATCTGGACAGAGAAATCTCAGTGTCCTCAGATTTAAATACTGGGCACCATAGGTATAACTTGAAGTCATTTGTTTTAGAGAACGCCTCACTAATTCTGTTAAAAGACTCCAGTTGCTTGTATGACAAATATACCTCAGTTATTATACTGGGAGCTTATGGAGATTCAAGGACTAGCTAACTCTTAAAGAAACATTTACACGTTAAAACAACAGGGTATTCCCTACTGTACCAAATTATTCATACAAACTACCGCATTGCCTTCATACCCCTCCCTCACTTAGTATCTGAGAGTAACAACATACTATGTCCTATCATTTTAGAAAACCATTTTATTATATACAACTCATCACTGGACAAGACTATAAAACATAGCTTTTAATAAATACTGAATAAAATATCAAAAATTACAGAAAGACACTACACTATCCCTATAAAAAACCTATTCTATAAACTACCTATATAAATGTGGAAAATAACGTCCTCAAATGGACAATTGCACCCGGAACCTATACTAACAAACCCTAGTGCACCCTATAATTATTAAAGGTAATGCAGGCAATGCAGGCAGTCCCCAGGTTACATACGGGTCAGGTACTGTAGGTTCGTTCTTAAGTTGAATTTGTATGTTAGTCGGAACAAATATATTTAGTATATGTATGGTGTATATGTATGGTGTGTATGGTGTGTAATTATAGGCAGGGATATGTCCCCCATAGCAGCTATAGGCAGGTATATGTCCCCTCGTAGGCTGGTATAGGTCCCTCATAGCAGTTATAGGCAGGTATAGGTCCCCATAGCAGGTATAGGCAGGTAAGTCCCCCATAGCCAGGTATATGTCCCCCATAGCAGGTAATAGGCAGGTATGTCCCCCATAGGCAGGTATATGTCCCCCATATTAGGTAATAGGCAGGTATGTCCCTCATAGGCAGCTATAGGCAGGTATGCCCCCCATAGGTAGGTATAGGCAGGTATGTCCCCCCCATAGGTAGGTATAGGCAGGTATGTCCCCCCATAGGTATAGGCAGGGCTTATTAAAAAACAAAACAAATACTCACCTCGCTCCCCCGCTGCTCCGAGGCTTACCTGCGGCTCCATCTTCTCTCCGCTCTCCATCTTCTGGTGCAGGCCGGTGATGTCATCAGGCCGCGCAGGCAGCGTGATGACATCGCGCGCTGACTGTGCCGGAGACTCCGGAAGGTCGCATGTCTGCTTGTGGCCTTCCGGAGTTCTATTGCGGAGCAGGGAGCGATTGCTCTCTGCTCTGCAATAGAGGCTTCGGCTATGCGCTCAGGGAGGAGTTGCATACAGCCGAAGGGATCCCCGCCGGTGCCCAGGCCATGGCAGTGCCGGACGCCGACGGGGACCAGAGAGTCAGCTGTATGCACTCTCAGCAGTCGAATGCAGCAGCGAAGATCGCAGACAGAGCCCGCGCCACCGCAACGCCCTGGCTAGCGACTTTCTGGTCCCACGTTCCAAACTAGGGGACAGATGTAAGTCGGAACGACGTAACTCGGAGACTGCTTATATATACATTTTTATTTAAAGATTACAAAGAAAATCCGTGTTACTTAGATCCAACATGTTTCTTTCCCAAGATTTAACGGGAATTCATCAGGGGTATAGTTATACACTTTACTCGGAGAAGTTAAGTATGTTAACTCCTCATAATTTAACGGAGATGCATAAGGATTGTAATATTGTTTTGCATATAGAGATAATTAACTTAATAGATAGTACTAGACAAATATAGCCACACAACATCAAAAAATGTATCAAGTCGCAAAGACATATTCACTATTGAGCTAATCCACAGCTATAATCAGAGCAACATTACTTGTTCCCCAAAGTGCATAGGTGAATATAATAATATGGCAGTGGCCATTAAACTCACCTAATGATGCAGCATATTGAAGAAGCCTAATACTTACAAACGTGTATGATGGTTTATCAAATCAAATACATGCCGATATTCAGTTAAGAACAAAGTTCATGATAGTGCGGCCTTAACCAGCAGACAAAGTTACCATGTCTCTGCTGTAAAGACGCACTCACCGCGCGTCTCTGCTTGGAGCCGGAGCTCCGGTCTCAGCGTACTTCGCGCCACTGTCTGAGGAGTAAACATACTTAACTTCTCTGAGTACAGTGTGCAGCTATACCCCTGATGAATTCCAGTTAAATCTTGGGAAAGAAACGCGTTGTTTCTAAGTAACACAGATTGTCTTTGTATTCTTTAAGTAAAACTGTATATGTTGGAGTATCTTTAGTAATTATAGGGTGCACTAGGGTTTGCTAGTATAGGTTTCGGGTGGAATCGTCCTTATCAGGATGTTATTTTCCACAATAATATAGGTAGTTTATAGAACAGGTTTTTTAATAGGGATAGTGTAGTGTCTTTCTGTAATTTTTAAAATTTTATTCAGTATTTATTAAAAACTATGTTTTATAGTCTTGTCCAGTAATATGTAGTACTATATTTTGACTATTATTTACAAGTACCGGTATCATTGGGTTACCTATATCTACCCTTTATTATTTGGTGTATTATAAACCACTACTAAAGAAAAAAACAGAGATAGCACTTCCCATTTAACGCGAGGAAAGGTAAAATCGTGAGCACATCAGAACTATCACAACATAAAAACAAGCTTTCCAAAAAAATCATATATACGGACACTTGTACCAAATTTTTGTTAAAATCTTAAGCTCCACACAAAAAAAAAAAAGTTCAGTAGCCAGGCTCAGAGGATCAGTGCCACGCCTTTAACTATGATGTTTCATGTAGTGAAAGTGCAGAGGATAGCATTCTGCTGGCACAGTGACCTGCGGTCATAAAGATCTTAAAGAAAACTTAGTGCTTTGAAAAACCAGAACAAAAGGAAAGACTTCCAAAGCTCAAAGCAGACAGTAGGATCTGAACAAGAAAAGATTTTAGAACTCAACTACCGATTTGGCTTCTAACATGAGAACCTAACATCCGTGTGACCACGAAGTTTTCACAAAGATTTAACTTAGTACTTGGAACAGAAGTGCACTGTCAACAAACGCTCCTACCGGGTGAATGTAATTAAAACCAATCAAGAGACACAAGTACTTACGAGCACAAATGTCTCCTACGTAGCTTCTGTAGCTGTTCCAATAAAACCCCTTCTTTTTTATGCTATAATTAGTATCATATCACAGACAGTAAAGGTTACAGAAGCTGACATGTCCCCACAGCAGCCAGTGACTGGTGGCGGGGTCACATGTTGGGACAACACATCATCGCTGGACCATCACTGAACATATGGAGATGGATGTTCTAAGGGTGAGATCCCACAAAGGACATCCTAAGGCATCGATCTCTGTTAGTACATGAGGCATTTGGACACATGCTGCTGCATATAATTGCTGGCCTGCAGAGAGTGCCTCACGGAAGCATGTGGAAGGGACGTTTATGCACCGTGCTGTGCGGCAGTCTGCTGCCATTAGCCTTGGAAGAAATGAAAGGATCATGAAGCCACTTCTACTGGGTAGAAGGGCTGGAAACTATGGTCAATAATATAAGGGAAATAGGGATTCTGCTTTGACTTCTAATGGGTAAAAATTGGGAGTCATTACCATTTGGGAAAAAGGGAGAAATCCTACTGTTACTGCTATGAGGAAGACCCTGCTATCACTCTTGGAGAAGGAGAAACATGTAATGCATGTGAAAGGGGTGACACTCCCAGGTTGGAAAGTATTCAGTCTACTGAATTAGCAAACGCTCAGAACAGGCCCAAAAGGCAGCAGCGCTGGCGGATTATTCCATTCCACTCCCTCCCTTGTGTGAACAACACGCACCGGGGGAAAAAGTGTGAATAAAGGTGCCGTACACGGCTGAGCGCTCTCAGCCTCCAAGGGTGTGAAGAGTGTCAATAATGACCACTAAGATTTGTCCAGACTGTAAGCCCCGGTTCACACGGCTTATTCAAGCCGGAATTGCGAGCCGGATTGCGCTCGCAATTCCAACTTGAATAAGGGGCGGGGGCGCGGCCCGCCGGCCCCATAGACTTACATTATCCACGGCGCGTATTGCGCCTGGATAATGTGCATGTCAGTATCTCCCCGCCTGGCGGATTCGCCAAGCGGGGTGGAGCGACGGAATCCATAGTTTTCTATGAGAACTGTGGATTACCGTAATTACTGCGGTGGATTGGCGCCGTACTGCAGCGCAAATCCGGCGCGCGGTACGGCGCCAATCCGCGGCGAAATAAGCCGTGTGAAAGGCCCCTAAGGGCATGTCCCCACTGCACGGGTTTTCGGCCGGTTTTCCAGCCGGTTTGCTGTTTTTCAGACCACCTGAAAAACCGGCCGAAAATGAGCACAATTGTGCTCTATGGAAAACCCCTGCAGCAGTCCCCACTGCACGGGTTTTCCGCCCGGCGGTTTTGCCGCCGGCGGTCCGGTGGCAAAACATTGAGCAAGCACATTCTTCCATCCGGTAGTCGGACAGAAGATGTGCTTCTCAATGGGAGGGGGAGGGCTCTTCTCCGCTCATCGCGGAGAAAATCCCCCCCCGCAGCCGTGGGGACAGGCGCAAAAACAGGACAAATACCGGCCGGCAAATCGGCCGGTATTTGTCCTATGCCGTGGGGATGCACCCTAACAATGTTTGGAGACTCAAGATAACACTACAATTAAATAGGACAGCCAAATGGCGGTCAAATGCAATAAATTTACAAAGTGTATATCAACTGGAAAAAAACCTCAACCACCATTAGATGTTTAAGTAGCAGGACAGCAAACGGTTAAGGCCGTGTTCACACGGCTTATTCCCGACGGATTTGTGCGCTCACAAATCCGTCGGGAATAAGGGGCAGGACGCGGGCGGGGCGGGGGAGCAGCCCGCCGGCCCCATAGACATTGCATTATCTACGGCGTGTCCGCGCCGTAAATAATGTGCATGTCACTTTCTCCCCCCCCCCGCGGCGGATTCGCCGAGCGGGGAGGAGCGACGGAATCCACTGTTCTCTATGAGAGCAGTGGATTACCGTAATGACTCCGATGGATTGCTTTAATAAATGGAAGGTCCTTAATTTAGTTCTGTGTTACAATTGGTAGGAATTCTCCTGCAATTTTGTCCTCTTCTTTATACTTGCAGGACAGATCAGCTGACCAAGTCGCAAACTGAGAGCAAATTAGTGGAATAGTTTACTCCTTTAAGCTCCCACAGATTGGCAGCATGACACAGAGTATACTGCAAGTCCTGAGAGATTGTGGCTTGGAATCTGCTAGTATTTTGATTCTTAGGGCATGTTCACACGGCGGATTTGGCCACGGTTTCCGCGGCCAAAACCGCGGCCAAATCGCGCCTAGTTTATTAACATGGTTTCCTATGGGAAACCGCATTTATATTCACACGCCGCGTGGAGAACTCTCCTGTCAATTCTTGCCCCCTGCTATTAATATGCATGGGGGCTAACCCTCGGCGCAAGCCGCGCCCCAAACCACAATAGTTGGTAGGAATTTTGGCCCATTCCTCCGGACAGAACTGGTGTAACTGAGCCATATTTGTAGGTCACCTTGCTCGCACCTGCCTTTTCAGCTTCAGCCAAAAAATTTCAATAGGATTGAGAGCAGGGCTTTGTGATGGCCACTCCAAAACATTGACTTGTTTATCCTTAAGCCACTTTGTATCCAGTTTAGCAGTATGCTTCAAGTCATTGTCCATTTGGAAGACCCATTTCCGCCCAATCTTTAACTTCCTGGTTGATGTCTTGTGATGTTGCTTCAGTGTTGACACATAATCTTCTTTCCTCATGAAATCATATATTTTGTGAAATGCACCAGTCCCTCCTGCAGCAAAACAACCCCACAACACGATGCTGCCATCCCCGTGTTTCACAATTGGGATGGTGTTCTTATGCTTCAAAGCTTCTCCCTTTTTCCTCCTAATGTAACGATGGTTATTATGGCCAAACAGTTCAATGTTAGTTTCGACATTCCACAGGACATGTCTCCAAAAATGTAGGTCTTTGTTCCTGTGTGCATTTGCAAACATTAATCTGGCTTTTATAAGTTTCTTTTGGAGTAATGGCTTCTTCCTGGCAGAGTGACCTTTCATCCCATGTTGATACAGTATTCGTTTCACTGTGGATAATGACACAATCTTCACAAAGTCTTTTGCTTTTGTTCTTGGGTTGATATGCACATGTCGAACTAAAGCACGTTCATCTCTGAGACACAGAACCCATCTCCTTTCTGAGCGGTATGATGGCTGGATATTCCCATCTTGTTTGTACTTGTGTATAATTGTTTGTACAGCCCACCTCTGTACCTGCTCATGACTATTCCCCTCTAACTCGCTTCTCACCGGTCACTCCTGACAAGCTCTCCTCTCTACTGTCCAAATCGAACCTCAACACCTGTAGTCTTGATCCACTCCCATCTCACCTCATCCCTGACCTTAGTGCTGTTATCATGCCAGCCCTCACCCATCTCTTCAATCTATCCTTAACCTCTGGCATCTTCCCTTCCTCATTTAAACATGCGACCATCACCCCCATCCTAAAGAAACCATCTCTTGACCCCTCCTCACTGTCCAACTATCGCCCCATCTCACTGCTTCCATTCGCCTCTAAACTCCTTGAGCAACACGTCCATCTTCAACTTTCCTCCCATCTCTCCACCAACTCTACTCCTTGACCGCTCCAATCGAGCTTCCGTCCCCACCACTCTACTGAAACCGCCTTAACCAAAGTCACCAACGACCTAGCCAACTGCCAAAGCCTCATGCCACTACTCTGTGCTTCTCCTCCTAGACCTTTCCTCTGCCTTTGACACTGTCGACCCATTCACTTCTCCTACACATCCTCTCCTCCCTCGGCATCACGGACTTGGCTCTTTCCTGGATATCCTCCTACCTCACTGATCGGACGTTCAGCGTTTCTCACTCTCGCTCCACTTCCTCCCCCCGGCCTCTCTCTGTTGGTGTTCCCCAGGGGTCAGTCCTGGGCCCACTACTCTTTTCTATCTACACTCTTGGTCTGGGTCAGCTCAGAGCTTCACACGGCTTTCAATACCACCTGTATGCTGATGACACCCAACTCTACATCTCCGGCCCAGATGTCGCCTCTCTTCTCTCCTGGATCCCTGACTGTCTGTCCTCCATTTAATCCTTCTTCTTCTCCCGTCTCCTAAAACTAAACGTGGAGAAAACTGAATTCATTATCGTCCCACTCCATCTCTCTACCCGATCTCTCTATCACTGTTAATGGCTACACTCTCTCACCAGAACCATAGATCCGCTGCCTTGGGATAATCTTTGACTCCAATCTGTCCTTCAAACCGCACATCCAAACCCTCACCTCTGCTTGTCACCTCCACCTAAAAAATATTTCCCGAATCCGCTCATTTCTTAACTCTGAAAGCACAAAAATGCTGGTCCGTGCCCTCGTTATCTCCAGCCTCGACTACTGCAACATCTTCCTCTGTGGCCTCCCAGCTAGCACCCTCACTCCCCTCCAAACCATCCTTAACTCTGCTGCCCGTCTGATTCACCTATCTCCTCACTACTCCCCTGCCTCTCCCCTCTGCCGATCCCTTCACTGGCTACCCATTGCCCAGCAAATCCAGTTCAAGCTAGCAACTTCGACCTACAAGGCTCTGCCTAGCCTGTCCCCTTCATATATCTCTGCCTTAATCTCTAAATAACTCCCCTCACGCAACCTCCGCTCCTCACAGGACCTTCTCCTCTGCTCTCCTCTTATCACCTCCTCACATAACCGTCTCCAAGACTTCTCTCGTGCTTCCCCCACACTTTGGAACTCACTGCCCCAACACATCAGACTCTCCCCCTCTCTCATCAGCTTCAAACGTAACCTGAAAACCTACCTCTTCAGGATTGCCTATAACTAACATTAACCGGATTACACTCCTCCGCCCCACAAACATGTCTGCCCCTCACCTTCTGTCTCTTCACCCCTTCCCTGTAGATTGTTCCCTCTGTACCAGTTGTTAGTCACTTATTGTCACTTTGTAATTGTTTGACCAATGTTATTTATGTACCCGCCTGAAATGTACAGCGCCCTGGAATCAAGGGCGCTCCAAAATAAATGAATAATAATAAAAATAATGAATGAGGCACCTTAAGTTATCTAAAAATTGCCCCCAAGTATGATCCAGACTTGTGTAAGTCAACAATTCTCTTCCTGATATCTTGGCTGATTTTTTTAGACGTCCCCATGATGTTACAAACAGAAGCAGTGTGTTTCTGGTATGAACTAAAATACATCCACAGTTGTTGCTCTTATTAACTCAGATGTTGCCAATAAACCTATCAGAAGCTTCCAAAGACATGACATCATCATATGGGCTGTCCCAAATTGTTTAAAAGCATAGTAACTCTAGTGTGTAAACTTTTATCTTTGCAAAAAGTAATAAAAATGCCTTAAAAAATTCTCTCTCTCATTATTCTGGCATTTGGCATATATAAATAATTGTGGTAATTCTAATTGACCTAAAACGGGTAAATTTTAATCTGATTTCAAGTCAGAGAGTGAGAAAGACATGCATATGTGTTTTTTATACAGTGTACGTAAACTTCTGGTTTCAACTGTATACTACAAAAACGCTTTAGGCTATGTCTCCACTGCACGCATTTTCAGTAGTTTTTTCAGCATTTTTTGTTTTCTAAAATGACTGAAAACAGGTCCCATAGACTTTAAAAGTAAAAATGCTCTGTAGTACCCTTAGAACGCTTTTTTTCTGCTCATTTTTGCTGCTGGTCGTTTTTTGAAACAGGTTTCAGAAAATTTACTATTGGAGTCTATGTAAAGTGGCGGACGTTTTTTGGCATTTTTTTTGCAGAAATTCTTAATTATAATGCTGTGCATTTCTGCAAACAATGGTAATTTTTTTCAGCAGCTTTTGACAGGCAGTGGACAAAAAAAATCAGTTTTAGGCTATGTTGACACAATGTACTGCGGCGGCTACAGTACGCGCCGCAGTACATTATGTGTTTCGGGAGCTCGCGCTAATATGTGCGGACTCCCGCGGCGTACATGCATTTCTACCGGCACGTATTCGCCACTAACAATTGACATATCACTTATCTCCCCACGCGTACAATACGATTGTATTGTACGCCCGGGGAGAGGAGGCTTAATCCATAGTTCTCTATGAGAGCTATGGATTACCGTAATTATGGGGCGCATTTCCCCGCGTATTAAGCAAAATGCGCTCCCAAAATAAGCTGTGTGAACATGCCCTTATGAACGTTTTTAGGATTTGGTTTTCAGTGAGTTTTTTGTCCAATGCCGTGCAGACCTAGCCTTACAGTGACTTCCTTTACTTTCTAGCACATGGCAATTATTATAACGTCTGACACTGGCAAAAATCTATTACAAGATCAGGTTTAATCTTTTCTCATGAAGAATGAAATTTTAATCTAGACCTTTCTTGGCATTTGGCTGTGGGGACAGGATATAAAGTACCAGAGTGTTTCTTGCATTAAACCCCTACTGTCTCTATCACATCAATTAGCTAAAAGCAAGTAACAAATTGTGTTTAGCCACTTAGAATGTCAGACACTAGCAGGCAGCTGCCAGGTCTACTCAGATGTCCTGCAGTGTCTTCGGTCCCACAAACTAAAACAGACGGCACACTATTAATATTTAGGACACAAGGAAAAGGTCTCTGGCTATCCATTAGCGGACTACGTTTGTGTCTGGTTTAAAACATTAACCTTTTAGTGGTAAAATTAGTTGCTAGATAGCAAATACATTGCACTGCGAGTCCCAGATGTATGTGAAAAAAATGTCAACACACAATACAACAAAAAAATATACAAAAATAATTTAAAAAGATCGTCCAGATTTAAAGAAAAACTTTGCAGTGAGCCAGGGAGGGACCGAAACAAGCAAACAAAAAACACTCACCTTTCCAACCGGCTTCATTTCAGCGTTGAGCTCCGTTCACACTGCTTCTGGCCAATGACGTCAGTCACTGATAATATGACCCAGAGGTCTTTCACAGGCCTCAGCGGCATTATCGGCAGGTTCCCCGAAGCTCAGCATTGAAACGGAGCCAGTGAAAAGTGAGTCTTATTTTTTTGTTTTATCTCAGCCCCAGCCCATTCAATGTTTTTATAAAAAGACAGACAAGCTCTGTAGTATTTGGATTTACTTTGATTTGCCAGTGTAAAATGGGCATTGGAAAAAGTGGATGTGCTGCTTTTCACAAGCTAATTTTAGCTTTTCTTGAAATAAAAATGCTTCCAAAAATCTAAATAAAAAAAAATGCATACATTATATGGTAAATTGGTGTGAATTTTTGGTGTAGATTTCCCAACTACGCAAAATCAATTTTTTATTGCCCGGGTGACCAGCTTCCAGATCATTTGAATAACTTTTAGAATTTAAACAAGCCATTAAGAAACTAGTTTTAATTTTACTTCCTTACAATTTATTTTAGCCATAAATAAATCCATCCGCACTGGAGATCAATGGGTGCTTTTTTGGAAAACCTTTTTAATATGTGACCCAACAAAGCCTTTTTCCTCAACACACCTCTCCCTACCTGAATGCTGCCTTTTTTCAAATGTAGAAGAATGAAATAAATTTCCCGAGATGAGAGCAAAATTTTGCAATAAAATATGCATAATGGTATAAATCACAGGCAGCCCTCATATTCTCCCAGACATAAATATATGACCACTACCCTTATGCCAAGAAATGTTCAGCACTTTCATTCTCAACAGAAAAGCATGTCGGAATGGCCCTATAAAAAGCAAATTTAACTCGACTGCAAGAGGATATAATGATTTTACATAATGTAATTCATGACATATCCACATTCATTTACTAATTGTTAAATGGTTAACACATCACAGAGAGAAAGCAAGCAATTGCAACAACAAATTTCGTTAAATCCACTTCTATTAGAAATAGAATGGGTTTAAGAGCAAAAGCCAGTAAAAAAATTTTCAGACATTTATGCTGTATTCCAGCAATGGGACAGGTATTTATTTTTAATTTATTGCATGCAAATTTAAGTTGTCAAACAAAGTCTGGTGGCCATTAAAATGATTAATAATGTTTTTGCTGCCCTTGACATAAAACGGTTTAAGAAATGCCAATTTACTCAGGTAAACTTAATGAATACTGATTGCTTAGTGGTTAAAGGAGAACTACCCCCATACAAATTAACACCACAAAAACAGGAGTAAGGACAAAGAACAAGTGGCTACACTAAGCAAGTTGTTGGAATATTACAGAATTGCTATAGTCACATACGAAACTTTTGGAGATTCAAAAGACGATAAAAAACAAGTATAAGTTCACGTTTGGGAGAGAATTTCAGGAACAATACGCACACAATGTTATAATAACTTGAATGAGACATGTGGAATAGTTGCAGAGATTTCATGCATTTTTTGCAAGAGTTTCCAGGAGTATTTTTATGTTTTGTTTTTTCAACATAAATGAATATTTTTTAGGCACTTTTTTCTGGGAAAAACCCAAAGCAGAACATGCTGCTTTTTGTGTGTGAGATATCATAGCAGCTAATCTCCACCCTCTAGTCAACGACATCTGAAAGTTAGAGATAAAAGACGCAAAAGGGACAATGAAAAAGGCCTCCTACAAATTATGTAACAGCTACTCCCAAAAAGTTAAGTGAATGTTCAGGTATGCCTAAGGTAAAGATGAGCAAGGCCCTAGAACCACATGAGTTATATCCAAGATATCCTGCTATTTCTGTATACCTGGTTATAATATTTAGAGATTTTCCAGCGACTGGCATAGTACCAGGTGACTGGCACATGCGGTACCAATCTATCAAAAGGGCACCAGCTATTTCCTGGGTAATTACAGATCAGTAAGCTTCATGTCTACTGTGGGAAAACTATTTCAGAGACTCCTAAGAGACTATATACAGGAGGGGCAGAAAATTGTGTATTAAGTGATAGCCAGCATGGTTTTAATAAGGACATACGTTGTCGAATCAACTTAATTTGTTTTTATGATAGGTGAGTAGAAGTCTATAGAGAGAGCTGTGGATGTGGGGTTTTTGGACTTTTCACACTGTCCTTCACAAACACCTGAGTAAATATAAGTCTATAAATTTAGAAAGTAAAGTACGTGATTAGACTGAAGACTGGATCTAGGACTGTACACAAAGCAGAACACATAACGACATGCAATGTCAATCAGCTGCCTCTAAGGCCAGCAGGATATTATCCTTTATTAAAGGAGACATGGAGTAACAGGAGATGGAGAGAATATTATTGCTTTACAAAGTATTGGTGCAATCTCATCTGGAATATGGAATTCAGTACTGAGCACTGGTTCATTGAAAGGATGCCATGGAATCAGAGGAAGTGTAGTGATAAGGAACTGAATTGGCATGGAAGGACTTCATTATGAAGAAGGTTAAATGTAATAAGTCCTAAAAAGGGGGGATGTGATTACCTGTATAAGTATACAACAAATATGGAAAAAGCGGTTTCATGAAAAAGGCTCAAGCCTTCTTTACCATAAGAAGTGGGAATCTGTGGAATAGATGCCTCAGGTGCTGTTCATATATTATAGGTTTCTTACCACTGGAAAAAAAAATGGGAAAACAACAAATAAAAACCACATGTAGCATTAAAAATCTGCTTAGTCTTTTTCTAACCAAAACACGCTCCAGAAGTGTCTCTTCTAAGTGTAGGACAAAAGCGCTCACCCCTTGTAGCTTGTTTGTCCTAGCAATCGGTGCGGCTCACAGCACTGACAACTCCATTGATATTACTCTGTGACTTATAGAGAAATTTCGTCAAATACCTTTACTGTGAACATAAGGGCACACTGGCTTTGAAGGGGTTTCTTCACTCCAGCCACATTTATCACATAACATGTTTAATGTTACAAGTAGGAAACCCTCTGTACATGAATTGGAAGCAGCTCTGTAGTAGTTTTCTACATAGTCTAAGGCTTGAAGCTCCATTCCCAGCCCCTTCACTATCAGGATTGTAAGGCTGCGCTATTTCATACTTTTTTGCATTTCTCAGCTGTATCATAATGCATATAGAAAACACATGCAGAAAAAAAAATATTTTTTTAATACAGCTGGTTCTGCAATTAACAATAACTTGGAAGACAGGTGTATTAAAAATGCTTTTTTTGTTGCTTGTGTTTTTCATGCAGTTGAAAAACACGAAAAAATTTGTAAACCCAGCCTGAGAGTCCTAACAGTCTAACGCATGCCAGTGAGAAAGTAATGCCATAGCCTAGCACAAAGCTTTCATTTTCTAGAAAATGTATAGATTTCAGGAAAAAATTAACCCCTGGATTACCAGCAAAATTTGAGAAGAACCTGTAAACTGAAAATGAATTTGGTTTAGTTTCAGTCATTTCTAGGTTTGGGATTTTTTATTTTTTTTTAAACATCTGCTTGTCTTTTTTTTTTATTGGGCAGCATTCATTTTTGGCCCAGCAGATAGATCAACTAGTCAGTAATTGTTTATAATGTTAATAGACGAAGCATGGTACTGCCTAAAAATTATGAGACGACAACTATCTCTGATAGGTTATAACAGGCTAATTACACACCACGTTTTTGGCTTCTGTTTAGCGGACATGCCAACTTGTATTCGTTAAACAGACATCTTCGACGTCACTCATAGGTTCCCATTGTAAAAAAAAAAATATATATATATATATATATATTTATATATATATTATATATATAATATATATATATATATAATATATATATATATACACTTAATTCAAGGGTCTTGAACAATGCATCCATAATTCAGAAGGGTGTGCTGCTGGAGCCAATGTTTGTTACACTTTTGGCTTCTGTCCAGCCAATTGATTCTATGGATACGTTTAGCATATATATCTTGAACTTTCCCATCACAAATGCTAAACAGATGTTGTAAACGTGGTATTACCTATTGCTAGCATGGGGAAAAATCTCTCCTTGCCACCAATAAGCCACCAATAAATTGGACGGTGTGAGGATTTACAAGCCTTTCAGACCTCACTGACTGTTTTGAATAAAGCAAAGGCTTATGGGAAAAGAGCTGAGGAACTCCACAGCGCACTCTATTGGATGTAGTTATCCTCAATTCACATGTAGCTCGCAGGAGCCTAGCAATGTGAAAGGGATTTGAGCCAAACCTGTTAAAGGGGTTTTGCCACGATGTAATGTTGACGTGGGATCCTCCTAAATGGGTTTTTAATCACTTTTTTAAATATATGTGATTTCAAAAAGTGCAGCCTGAGAGAGCTACAGGCTGCTTTACCTGCCCTTAGTTACTTAAAAGCTTCTATTAGATACGGCCTGACAAGAGCTGCTGGACGGGCTTGCGCAGAGAAAGCTTCTTATCTGATGAGACTGAGCTGCAGAAGTTTTCAAGGCACCGGGTAGAAATATGTTGTCTTTTGTATACAGAATCCACAAGTTGTAGTTTGATTATTTCAGTGAACATTTCACACGATCCCTTATGCAGCTCTGTGCTCTGGCTGTCTGTCTCTCTCTCTCAGCTCCGTGGCTTGTTTACATTTGCTTCTTAGCAGATAAGGCACATCCTGGCAAAACCCCTTTAAGTTCAACTGCAGACAGCTGTTTCGGGGTATTTGCCCCTCATCAGTGAAGTGTAGAACTTACTGGCTGGCTGGCTGGGCATGTAAGTGTGACAATGCTATGGAACTAGATAAACTGCATTATCTTTACTCATTGACACAGACTAATTACCGGATGCTCGTGAGACTGACAAGATGAAGTCACAAAAACAAGAAAAAACAAAGGGGAGGAGGAAAAGAATTTCTATTTAAATTTTGCTAAATTCTGCCTGATCGTCAAACTGAGAAACACCCTTGTTCCTAAGGGTTAAGACCAAAATAATGGGCGCTGAAGCTGAAATGTTTCGGGCAATGCTGGAAAAGTTAAGCTTGTTTTTTAGCTCAGCAGTTATTTCAGTATCATGAAGTGCAGCAGCATGCCTAAATATATCTTCTTTTAAATCATTGTGCTCAAGTTACAATGGTCTCCTGAGAAGCCTCACTGCTCCACACATTGGGACCAATTTGTGAAGTACATTTATGCACCTGTATACAGAGAGCAAGCACACTCCTAATAACTGCTGTACTACAATGCACTCTATTACCAAGACAGATCATGGAGATTTAGAGGAGCATGCATTATATATTCCTGAAACAAACATAATCCATGCGGAAATGCTTCCTGCACAATAAACTATTCTAGTCTGGCTTCTTTATTCTGACCATCACAGGTAAACTCAAACTTAAAGGGGATGTATCGCTTCCTTAGTTCGGCTGATTCATGCTGCTCTCAGCTTCTCAACTCTGGAAATGCAAGGGCGTTTCTTCCCCTCCCAGCTGGGTGACATCATCCCCCCCTTCACTGTGCATGCTGGCTCCCGAGCCGCCCCCCCCCCCCCCACCTCTCTGAGTCCACATGTCACTGTGTCTCACCCTATCAGTTTTATTTTGTAAGAGCTGTATACATACCACAGGCTGCATTCAATCTAGACTGAGCACTGATCTCTTCTCCTCTCAAAGCTGGAGATTTGTTACAGTTGAATCCAGTTTTTTATGAACGACACAGGTTTTCCCTTCAAAGGCAGGGGAAGGCAGGGAACGACACCAATTGTTCTGTTTTTTGTTTAAATAGAAGCCGGGAGTTTTATTCTGTTTTTTTGGGTTGTGCAGAGTGAAAATGTGGGGGGTTCCCCCCTTTACTTTGAGTGAGAAGGCAGGAATCCCAAAGCTCCGGGGTATACCCCGACTGGGGGCAAAAAAGAATGTTTTTTGGGCTTTCCGATATGAAAGGGCCAAGGAGGAGGGTTTCCAAAAGGGATTGGCCAGGGATGGATATCAGTTTTTAAAACAAAAACAAAGAAAAGGAAATACGGGTTGAATACAAGACGGCTTTGTAATGACACCCAAATTTTCCCAAACGAAAACTTTTTTTTTCACTGTAAATTATTCGGGAAGACCAAATTGAATAAAAATAAATTAAAACCCCTTTTAAGAAAGATTTTTTATCTCTTTGATCTGATTCCGTGAGGTACATTTATACTGCAAATTTGGGGGGGAAAAGTTTGTGTCCCTTTCCCAACGGGGTTGGTTTCAGCGAAGCCGGGCATTGTGCTATATTCAGCTCCAAAAATTTCTGCCATAAGAATGCTTTTTTCCGTTTGCCCGGGTTTTTTCCTTTACAGCCGACCCTAAAGTAAATCACACCCCAAACGTCCCTGCTGAAAAGGTCACGAGGGAAAAAACCCTTTATCGCTGGTGCCCAAACCCTTTTACAGGGGGAAAACTGGGGGAGCGGAGATACTACTATACCATGGGAGTGCCCTACAGGCAAATTACAGGGGGGGGTTGGTGGGGGTTTATTTTGGGGGGTTGGGTTTTTTTTTTAAATTTTTAAAAAATCGGATATTTTCTTCTGAAAATTTGAAAGGCTTACTTTTTTAAGTTTGTTGGGTTTTTAAAAATTTTCTTTTTTGAAAAAATTTCAGGGTAAGTTAAAAACCCATTTAGGAATCTGACCCTATTTTTTAAATTCGCCGCCCAACCCCCTTTATTTTGGGGGGGGGTTTTTTTTGCAAAAAAAAAAAAGCAGGGGGATTTTGGATTCCCACCAGCCTAGTACATAGGGTTTCCGGGGAATCCGAAGAGGGGTCGGCGGAAGAAATTTGAAAATGTTTCAGTTTGAAAAAAAATGTGCTTTTATTTGAAGTCTAGACAGGGACTAGGTATTGTGTTTTTTTTTTTTCCCCCGATTAAAGCACTGGGTCTGCTGGGGAAAACTACAAGTATCCAGGGGCTTATGACTTGCCCTTTGGGGGGGTTTCACGGCAAGACCCCGTTTTCTCGGGCTGGTATTTGGTTTTTTTTTTTGGGCACCCCCCCCCCCCCCCCCCCCGGGGGCGGCTTTTGTCCAACGGTTTCGGATTCAAAAAATTCTCTTTCGCACCCAAATTTTTCATGTCAGAATTAGGGGCGCGTTCTCCGGCACAGGGGCAAATAAACCCGGTTTGGTTTGCCGGCCGGTATTTTTTCCTGTTTTGCGGCCCCTTTCCCCCCGGCCAAAGGGGGGGGGGGGGGGGGGGGGGGTTTTTTCTCCGCGTGAGCCCCTTTATTTTGGGCTTCCACGGGTTCCCTCCGGAAAAACCCGGAAGGAAAAATTGTGCCCAAATAAAATGTTTTGTGGCCGGACCGCGGGGGGGGAAAACCGTGCGTGGGGGGGGTGCGCCCCGGGTTTCCCCCTTGAAAACCCCCATTGTTTCTTTTTTTTCGGCCAGTTTTTCAGGCCAGGAATTTAAAAACCCCAAAAAAGGTGAAAAAAATTTTGGCCCAAAAAACCGTCAGTTTGGGGGAATTTCCCTTTTTTATGTTCTAAGTTTTTTGTTATGTCCGAAAATGTAAAAAAAAAAACCGGCATTGCGTTGGGGGACTTTCTTTAACGCATTTTTTATTGAAGTCTATGAGGGGGCGTTTTTTTTTGGTTTTCAGATGGGGTTTTTAAAACCGCAAAAACCCTTTTGAAAAAAACCCAAAAAATAACCCGGGCCCATAGGGGCCCAAGCCCCATTAAATTTTAAAAAAAATTTTTTATTTTTTTCCTTTGTACTTTTAGATTTTTTTTTTATGTGGAAAATTCCCGGGAACAAAAACAACCCCTGTGGGGCCATTTCCATAATTTACCCTTCTCTAGGGCTCCAAACACCCCCCAAAATTTTATGGGAATTATTGAAATAAATTTACACGGTTTGAGGAGGGATGACTTTAAAAGTTTTCCCGGTGTTTTACTTGGCCTCCAAAATCCCCAAATTCTCAATATAAGTGGTTATCAGTGGGGTGGGTTAAAAAAAAAAGTCTTATTTAATGGGGGGTTTCACCTGACCCGGGGGGAAAAAAAAATGTCTGATCAATGGGGGGCTCACCTGCACCGGGCTGAAAAAAAATGTCTGATCAATTTGGGGGACTACACCCCACACCGGGCTTTAAAAAAAAATGTTTTGATCAATGGAGGATACACCCTGCACCCGGGGTGAAAAAAAATGTCTGTTTAATGGAGGGCTACACCCCCCACCGGGCTGAAAAAAACACATTGATCAATTGGGGGACTACACCTGCCCCCGGGCTGAAAAAAATGTCTGATCCCAAAGGAGACTAACCCCTGCAAAAGGGGCTGAAAAAAACATGTCTGATCAATGGAGACTAAACCCTGCACCGGGCTGAAAAACATGTGTGATCAATGGAGGCTAAAACCCCGAAACCCGGGCTGAAAAAAACTTTTCTGATCAAAAGGAGGGGCTACCCCCCTGCACCGGGGGTGAAAAACATGTTTGTCAATTTGGGGGGCTACACCTGCACTGGGCTGAAAAACATGTCTGATCAATGGAGGCTACACCCCACAACCCGGGCTTTAAAAAAAATTGGGTTTATCAATGGAGAATACAACCCCGCCCCCGGGCTGAAAAACCTTTTTCTGATCATTGGGGACTAAACCCTGCACCGGGCTGAAAAACATGTCTGATCAATGGAGACTACACCCTGCACCGGGCTGAAAAACATGTCTGATCAATGGAGACTACACCCTGCACCGGGCTGAAAAACATGTCTGATCAATGGAGACTACACCCTGCACCGGGCTGAAAAACATGTCTGATCAATGGAGACTACACCCTGCACCGGGCTGAAAAACCCCTTTTTCTGATCAATGGGATAACCCTGCACCCGGGGTGAAAAACTGTCTGATTTAATTTGGGGGCTTTCACTGCAAAGGGCTGAAAAAAATTTTTCTGGGTAATGGAGGCTTCAAATGCACCGGGGGTGAAAAAAATGTTTTGACAATGGAGGCACACCCTTTCCCGGGGGTGAAAAAAAAATGTTTTGATCAATGGAGACTACACCCTGCACCGGGCTGAAAAAAAATGTCGTTAATGGAGGGCTACACCCTTTCAAAGGGGGTGAAAAAAAATTTTTGATCAATGGGGTTACAAAACCCCGCAACCCGGGGCCCGAACATCATGTTGTTTAATTTGGGGGTTAACCTGCAACGGGGGTGAAAAAATGTCTTTATCCATGGAGGCTCACCCTGCACCGGGCACAAAAACATGTCTGATCAATGGACACTACACCCTGCACCGGGCTGAAAAACATGTCTGATCAATGGAGGCTACACCTGCACCGGGCTGAAAAACATGTCTGATCAATGGAGGCTACAACTGCACCGGGCTGAAAAACATGTATGATCAATGGAGTCTACACACTACACCGGGATGAAAAAAACATTTTCGGAATCAATGGAGGCTACACCCTTGGGACCGGGGTGAAAAAAATGTTGATCAATGGAGGCTTTCACCTGCACCCGGGCTGAAAAACATTTGATCAATGGGGCCCACAACCCCCCCGCACCGGGGTGAAAAAAAAATTTTCTGATCAATGGAGACTACACCCTGCACCGGGCTTAAAAAAAAATGTCTGATCAAGGAGGGGTACAACCCCGCACCCGGGGTGAAAAAAATGGGCTGATCCAAAATTTGGATAGGAAAAGGAATCAATACACCTTTGATGGGTTTTGAACTGTTTTGACCCGTGATTTTTTAAAATAAAGGGGTTATCGTTTATTGGGGAAAGGGGGAAAAATGCTATTTTTTAAGATATTCTTAAAAAGAACCAAAAAATGAAAAATACAAGCCCGGATTTCCCAAAGGAAAAGCAAAAACATTAAGGGGTTTAAAAAGAACTCTAAGGGCATGTTCACCGGCTTTTCTGCGACGGAATTTTTAGCCGTTTTTGCGCTCCAATACGGCTGAAATCCCCTCCCTTTTTTAAATTTTGGTTTAATTTTACAAGGGCTCATAGGGAAACCCAATTGCGTGTTTTCATGCGGGTTTTTTGATTCCCCTTCAAAAAAATTGTCATGTCAAAAATTTTAACTGAAAGAGGCGAGACACCGTTCTTAAAAATAGGGGGGATTTCCCGCTGCAGCCAAAAAGGAGGCCAAAAAACCCGCCCCTGCATGTTGGATGTGTTTTGGATGGTGATTTTTGCAGCGCTTTTGGGTTTTTTGATCCAAAACCCCGGGTCCAACACGCCGGCGGGGAACTACCCTTAAAGGGGGTCCCCCGCGGCGTATGAAAATAACTGCCCCAAAATTTTAAATAAAGGGAAATTTTTTTATAAAGTAATTTTTTAAACCCTTTTTGTGGTTTTGATGGAGGGTTCTTTCCGTGGTTTGTGAATTCCCCGTCCCCCCCTCAACCACTGGGCATGTTTTGCCCAAATTTACTATTTAAACCCCTGCAGGGGGATTTTTGCAGATTAAAAAAATACAGGGGTGACAAAAAAGCTTCTCCCGTGAATAGTAAAATAAATTACTCCAGGATTTACAACTTATGTTCACACGGTGTTTTACAGGACGGATCTCAGGGTGCAATTGCGCTGCAATGTTCCCCCGAAATAGTCCTTTAATTACGGTAAATTAAAGAAAACCCTGTTTACCTGCTGTCTTTCCCCGCCCTGATTTAAAGAAAAATTTAATGGGCTTTAGCAGCGCATTGTTCTAAAAAAACACGGCGCCCCCCAGGTATGCGCCGCAAAGGGGCCTTTTTAACCCTACCCTTGGCCATGTTCACACGGTTATTTGCAAAAGGGTTTTCAGCCGTATTTACGACCGCAAATCCGTTTTCGAAAACAGTTACAAAATAGTAACCCGGCCGTTTTACATTGATTTTTTAATTTGGGAAAAAACGTGTCGTCGTTCAGACGAAAATTATTTCCGTTCCGGGGTTGCGGGCCCCAAAAAAAAATTTTGCTTTTTAAATTTTTTTCCGGACGGATTTCCAAAATATAATGAATGGAGATGGTGAAAACCGTCGGGGAAATTTAGTTCCAAATTTGTGCCCCTTAGTGGCACTTATTTTTTAAACTGATTTGCCCCCTGATTTGGAAGATTTACGATCGGAACCGACCCTTTAAAAACGTTTTTGAAAAAAAAAGCCGTGGGGAACGTTGCCCCCAGGCTTTGTTCACACTTTTTAATTTTCCGGGGGGGACGTTTTTCGCCCCCAAAATTTCAATGTATGGGTTGGGAGCCCGGGGGGGGGGGCGGACGGCAGTTCGCAAGCCCCCTAAAACATTCCTTAAATTTACCGGTGCGTATTTCGTTGTGAAAAATTGAATGGCACTTCTCTTTCCCCGGGGTGGTTTTATTTTTGCGAGCGGGAGAGGAGACGTAATTTACGAGACGTATCTTTGCCCCCTATTTAGCGCGTGCGGCACGAAATACGGGGAGAGATACGTCCCATTTTAAGCCGTGTGAACATAGCCACGTATTGTGCGTTATATGTGTTGAAATGTGCGCTGCAATTATGGTAATCCGTGGCTTTCACAGAGCACTATGGGTTACTCGTTGTCCCCCCGCGCGTACAATACAATCATTTTGTACGCCGGGGGAGAAAAGTGAAATGTCAATTGTTAGCGCCAAATACGCGCTGCTGACAATGAATGTCTATGGAACCGGCGCCTGGCCGCCCATCACCCTCACCCACCCCCGTGCTTTGGAAAGACGCACTGATCAACACGCTGCTCCAAAACATATGCATTGTGAACATACCCTTAGATTCAAATCTGTCTCATCATTTTGTTCTGTCACAACGGCAGAAAAACAAACCTGACAATGTCAGGTCTGCACAATGGACACTAATGGCTTCCCATGGACCGCAGTGATTTATAATGAGGTCTGATGGGTTCCACCATAGTGTCCGTCTCTTTGAGAAGAAGAACGATGCTACTCTTCTTGTCAAGTATTATGGAATCTCGCAACAGACTCTCAATGGAGCCCACTGCAGATATAAATTTAGTGCAGTTAAAGTGCTGCGATTATCATTGAGAACACAAGGACACTATGTTATTTAACCACGAACTTAAATGGACGGCGCGCCTTAAGGAGGTGTACCTGTTCCATACTTGAGAGGTACCGGCTGTTAGGTACTGACCATTTACATAGCACGATAAATGCGGCATCTAAATGACTCACTACAAAGATTAGCTTTAAACATGTAGGGACAGGTAACTGAAGACTTTTTCAAAATATATTAGTCTGTTGATTTTACTTTAGTCAGGGGATAAGAAAGATTTTATCTGCTCTGAGTGCACACAGGTTTCTACGGTTATGATTAGACAAGAGAGCAGGAAGTGATGTCACCATGGACACAAGACTTACTCAATTTAATAAGACTAGCTTTTCTTTACAGATAAGCAATTGTTTTCACTCCACAGAGCAGGTGGAGCTTTGTTTACTGAAGATTAACTCTCCTGCACTGCTCTTTGTAATGTCTCATCTAATTACAGAGGAGATGTAATCACTAATCACTGTTATAGACAGGGCTGTGGAGTCGGTAAGCCAAAGCTCCGACTCCAACTCCGACTCCTCAATTTTCCTGACACCGACTCCGACTCCTGGCTCCTCAATTTGCCTGACACCGACTCCTGACTCCGGTTCCCGCTCCCTCATACATGGCACATGTTTAAGTGATAACTTTACTGTAGTAAAATGCTAACATCAGGCTTTCTATCACCTTATGATAAAATAATCAAGTTATTTAGGTAGAACATACACTGAAAAGAAAAATGGTAACAATATTTTGAATTTTTTGACTTTCAGGCTCTTTCAGGCTCTCACCATCCACTACAGCTTTGTTCATTATGATACCATCATTTTATAGACAATCATCTTACCTTTCATATTCATCTATTTTTTAGTATTAGCATTTGCTTTGTTCTGCAGATTCTTGTCATGTAACTGCATGGTTACTGTTTTGCTCCTCAAAATCAAATTTTTGCTTTCAGCTCTGCCTGGATCCTTCTGGGCTCTGGATTAGATTCACGCACATCTTGACCAAAAGCTGATCCCAGGTCTGGTCTACACGACTACAGCTTTTTCTTCATCTCTAATGGTACGCTCACACAGTACGCGCCACAGTACACCGTGTTTCTGGAGCTCGCAGTGATCAGCACGTTCTCACGAGGTGCGGGGGAGGCCGGCAGTACTCGAGTGTATGAAGTAACTCATCTTTTAGGACACGGACATATAGCTTGAGGTCACCATCCATCCTGGTCAAGTATCCAACACCTTTGGCTGTGACCCCTCCCCATATCCTCAGGCTTCTTCCACCGAACCTGACAGTTCTTCCAGCTTCTCGATCCATTAGCCCCCTTCTCCCTTGATCTTCCTATTTGCCCCCTTCAGAGCCCGGTCTATTGACTTCCATCTCATCGCTCTAAATCACCCGTTTCCAATCTTCCATTTTTCGTACTTTTTGGCAAACTTGAGCCGACGCTTCTTATGACGAGACTGAAGTCGAGGCTTCTTCCCCTATTTTCAGGCCATCATTCCAGACCTGTGTAATGTGTATTGCCCGGTGCTATTAGAGAACGTGAGAACAGGTTGTAATTTGTCCCACCACCAGGAGCAAAACAGTAACAATGCAGTTACATGAGAAGAGGCTGTAGAACTCAGTAGATGCTAAATAGTTGAAGGTAAAAGTTATGTATGAGAGCCAAGATGATTGTCTATAAAATGACGGGCGTCTCATGTTGAAAGCTGTCAGTGGATGGTGAGATATAGAGCCTGAAAGTCACAAGTCCAAAACATTGTTACACTTTTGCTTTTTGATGCAAAATATATTTATAGGCTATGACTTTCAAACACAAAAAAATTTAATAAATTGTAAATATGAAGTCAAAAATTTTGCTGAAATCTGTTTGCTATGGGAGCATAATCTTTTCCCTGTGCTAGTGCTTTGCCTGCTCCATGTCATCAATTACACTCCTCATGTGATGAGGCTGAAGATATGGGAGCAGTAGCACTGGTCGGACCCAATTAATCTTGCTCTTTGCACTGCATTGAACTAACTGGACCAATTTATTATATATTTTAGGAGTCGGAGTCGGTCCATTTTTTACCGACTCCGACTCCTGCAAAATGGGCACCGACTCCACCTCCTGCAAAATGGGCACCAACTCCGACTCCACGACTCCGACTCCACAGCCCTGGTTATAGAATCACCCATAGCATGACAAAGGCAGAGTGAAAGAAAAGCTGCCAGTGATTGTGAAACCTCATGATGAGAAAACCCTTTAAGCTGAGCTGAGCAGGAAGAAGCCGCACTTCGGCAGAAGGTACTCTCAAAGTGCTTTTTTTTTTTTTTTTTTTTTTTTTAAACGCCCCAGTATTTCTTAGTAAAACACTTTACTGCAAGTAGATATCCTGTGATTTAGTCATATAAATATTTCTGATCACTTCTCGATTCAGTTTTATTAATATATCCTAATATTCTGAAGAACTTACAATACATTTTGTCACTTTTCTGTCTCACCGGAAAGCTTAGCCAACCACAGAGTGAACCGGTGGAGAGCTGTTTACCTGAAGCGCTGCTCACATGCACACAGTATGTCAGGAGCTACGCACTCATATGACAGGTGAAAAGAACACAGAACAGCAAAGCAAAAGCAGTTTTTTTCAATAGAACAGTAGGAGAACATGAAACAAGCATATTTCTGCTGGATTACAGATGATGTGCTTTCTGTAAAAGATTAAATGCAAGATGCATTTAACATTAGGTCAAGATATTATAAGGGTGAAGTGGATAGGGTATTATAAGGGAGAACCTACGAGGGTATGAGTGCATGTGGCGGCAACCACGCTCCATGCAACTGCCAATCGACGGCGGAGTATGTTGAGTGCTACCATCAGACTCCCACGGCCATTAGTGAACGCATGGAGACTTGGTTGCAGTGGCCATACTCTTCTGTGTTCTTAAGGTATGTTCCCTCAGCGTCTTTTAGACAGTATTTCAGGACGTAACTGCACTGTAATATGCCCCTAAATATGGCCTGCAACTACGAATTACCTCCGTCTTCCCTGACGCATATTGAGTCGAGGATAATGCAAGTGAATGCCCCCCGCACTTCAGAGATACGCGCTGGCCAGCACGTACTTCTAAAACACCCAGTGTACGCACCACAATACGCCGTGTGAACAAACCCTTACCCTACAACTTTATTTAAACAAACTGAAATATTTTCAAAAATATTGGGGCAGGCAGTAGATTATGACATGCGTTTGAAAGGAGTCTTTTTAATAGCATTTCTCAATTACCAGTATGTCAATTATGGGATGGTTCTCATGTCCTTCACCCAATTCACACAGTGCAATAGTATAATTGCCTCATCCACTAACTATTCCTTATTGCTGCATTGCGTATATGCCTGCTGGTTTGCAGATCAGCAATGGCAATCCAAAATATGTGGTCATCCAGAACTATCATTTACTTTTCTTGAAGGGGCTGTACCACTTCAGACCTTGATGGTATTGTCAGAGGTGGGACCTGGAACTCTAGTACGAGCACCAAAACACATATGAAGAGAGACCTAAAATATATATGTCAATCTCTATAATGATATATATACACATACATAGCTCCCCTATATCATGTCTCATCCCCCAGAGTATATGCATTGTATCACATATGTTTGAAGTGCTTGGTGTGACTACTGTGACGATGGGACACTATATAGAGGAGCTTTGTGTGTGTATATATATAAAATTATAGATGTCTACACATATATTTTCATATCTTTACATATGAGTAAAATTTATAAAAGAAAATATAAAAAACTACTGATGGGGCTAACCTCTCTCTTGAGGAGCTGATCAGCTAAGCACTACACTACACATACAGCTTGTACACACACTGTGCTGAATCCTTATGTTATACACTACAGAGGAGTTCATAAAGCAGAGGCTGAAGGACAGGTATTCAACCTCGGAATGAGCAGGTGATGTCGTCATAAGGAGGCGGGGCTTGCATTAGATTTGAGGAACAGAACGCCCTCTTTTCAAAATAGCAGCTTAAGGACTGGACCTGTGAGGAGGTGAATCAACCGCTTGGCAAAAGCCCTTTAAACAGGCAGACATTGCCCAGATCATTCGCGCTTTAGAAGTACACACTGGCCAGTGCACATTTCTAAAACACCCGTACATGCGTATTGCGCATGTACAGTACGCGTTGTAATATGCCGTGTGAACATACCCTAAAGCAAATTTGTCAGGTGAGCTTTCCTACCCCATCTGAGAGTAAAAAAATTTCACAGAGGAATGGAAGCTGTTATGTGATATATAGCTTAATATTATTTGAAGAATTTCTAAATCAAAATATATCCTAAAAGAGAAAGTTAATTCTGCCCTCCCCGTCCACATACAGTACAGACCAAAAGTTTGGACACACCTTCTCATTCCAACAGTTTTCTGTATTTTCATGACTATAAAAATTGTTGATTCACAATGAAGGAATCAAAACTATGAATTAACACATGTGGAATTATATACTTTACAAAAAAGTGTGAAACAACTGAAAATATGTCTTATATTCCAGGTTCTTCAAAGAAGCAACCTTTTGCTTTGATTACTGCTTTGCACACTCTTGGCATTCTCTTGATGAGCTTCAAGATGTTCCAACAGTCTTGAAGGAGTTCCCAGAGATGCTTAGCACTTGTTGGCCCTTTTGCCTTCACTCTGCGGTCCAACTCACACCAAACAATCTCGATTGTTTTCAGGTCTGGTGATTGTGGAGGCCAGGTCATTTGGCGTAGCACCCCATCACTCTCCTTCTTGGTCAAATAGCCCTTACACAGTCTGGAGGTGTGTTTGGGGTCATTGTCCTGTTGAAAAATAAATGATGATCCAACTAAACACAAACCGGATGGAAAAGCATGCGGCTGCGAGATGCTGTGGTAACCATGCTGGTTCAGTATTCCTTCAATTTTGAATAAGTCCCCAACAGTGTCACCAGCAAAGCACCCCTGCACCATCACACCTCCTCCTCCATGCTTCACGTAGAGTCCATTCATTCACCTTTTCTACATCGCACAAAGACATGGTGGTTGAAACCAAAGATCTCAAATTTGGACTCATCAGACCAAAGCACAGATTTCCACTGGTCTAATGTCCATTCCTTGTGTTCTTTTGCCCAAACAAGTCTCTTTTTTCTGTTGTTGCCTGTCCTAGCAGTGGTTTCCCTAGCAGTTTATTTTACCTTTGAAGGCCTGCGGCACACAGTCTCCTCTTAACAGTTGTTGAAAGAGAGGTGTCTGCTGGCTAGAAACTCTGTGTTGGCTTTTAAACATGGTCTCTAATATGAGCAGCTGTTAACCTGCGATTCTGAGGCTGGTAACTTGGATAAACTTCTCCTCCGCAGCAGAGGTGACGCTTGGTCTTCCTTTCCTGGGGCGGTCCTCATGTGAGCCAGTTTCTTTGTAGAGCTGATGGTTTTTGCCACACCCCGTCTATTCATGAACTGGCCAGCGCATACTTCTAAAGTGCTGACAGCCATCTCCCATTGACTTCCACTTTCCCTGGCGCTTACGCCCTGGGAAGAAGTGACAGGTCAATTCTTTTCCCCGGCGCATATTGTACGCCAGGGAAAATGGCAGGTAATCATAGCTCTCAATGAGAGCTATGAATTACCGTATTTGCAGGGCGTACTTCGGGCGTATTGCATCGCAATTACATGCCGAATTACGCTCTGCAAATACGCCGTCTGAACATACCTTTACAAGAGAATTCCTATCTCAGACATTTATCACATGTTGACAGAACTCAATACGATGATTTACTAAAACAGACAAGTGCTCCTTATCACCACTTGAAGAGGTGTTCCCACGATAAGACTCTGATAGCTATAGGCTATGCCATTAGGGTCCAATAGGAGCGGGTCCCACCTCTGGGACCTGCAGCTCTCTCGGGAATGCGCCCCGAATAAGTTCCGAGTACAGCCAAACATAGCATTCGTCTGTACTCGGAACGCCTATAAATTTCAATGGGAGAGTCCTGACCATCCCTCTGTTCAGAACAAAGAGGTTTTCGGAAATCATTCATGATGCATGTCACAAGGGTGGGAACTGCATCTAACTGACATTGATAGCATATACTGGCGATATACCATCAATGTCTAAAGTTACACAACCTCTTTAAAATGTGACATCCCTACGTTATAGGGATTTAAATGAAGAAAGCATTAAACCTTTTCGAGTACAGTACAGAAGTCTTATCTCCTCTATCCAACCTGACCACCACTAACACAGCCATGGGAAAATGCTGCACATACACAATCCATTCCCCCTATCATACAATTCAGAATAAATGAAATGTCTGTAGCCAGTATGTTGTATATAAAACATTTGGGGACCATAATAGGCTTTCCCTAAGAGCTCTGCCAGGGGACAGCCAAGTACATAATGCTCTACAAATGAGCCATGTGATTGATGCAGGTAATAATACAAATGAAATAAAATTGACCAAGCAGTTTTTAATTAATCTGCAAGGCTTGCTGTCAATGTCTGTACCACTAATTAGAGATTAAGGTTTGTTTCACTATCTTTATTTCTCTTGCTTCTTGTAGTTAAGAAGAAAAAAAAAGCCAATGCCCTTTTAATAATCGCAAAAGCTTATACCAATCCAGATTTGTTAAAAGCGTATTAATCACTTTAAAATGTAACATTTCCCCAAGGATTTGCTTCTCTTAACTTTCTTCCATGTTAAAGTAAAAAGGCCAAAAATAGCTTGCTTTAATCTGAATTTCACACTTACAAAGCTCTATGAAATCTGGTAAGAAAATACATAAACTCAGGGATACAGCGATGCAGGGCAAGTGCACTACTTGAAAATCATGGCGGCTTTTACATTTTTAGGTGGCTTTTCTATACATTTGAAAATGTATCTTTTTCCAGATTCCTTGATTTTCTATGCCAAAGCCAATGGAAAAACACCTGGAAAAAAGCTAGGGTGTGCTGCAATTTGAAAAAACACAGGCTTCCAAAAATGCACCAAAAGTGAAGTAAAAAACCACACACACAAAAAAAAAATTGTTTTAAGGGTGTTTAAAGGGGCTGTATTAGTTCATTAAATGGTCTTCAGAATAAGGGGACAGTGAAAACAAGCAACTTTGCAATTGGATGTTATTAGCAAAGCTGCCTTGTTTTCACAGGATCCCTTATCTTCAATTTGTGTAAACACTGTCCCCCAGTGCCGGTCGGAACCCACCTCCTTTCATTTCATTGGCTGACGGCTCTACTAATTTACATTGTCTGCCCCCCCCTCCCCCTTCGGTCGTATTCACGGGAGCGTGCATTCCTGCCTCTCTCACTCAGAATAAGAGGCCAGCAACAATTTCACTCTATACAGCCACCAGCTCCTCATTGACACTGTAGCTGGTTCTACAATCAGAAAACAGCAGAATTGTGCCTCGGTGCCTAATGCTCCTGTGTTTAAGAGGCCGGCAACAATTTCACTCTATACAGCCACCAGCTCCTCATCGACACTGAAGCTGCTCCTACAATCAGAAAACAGCAGAATTGTGCCTCGGTGCCTTGTGTAAACATAGAAGGGATCTGTGCTGTGGATGCGTTCATAAAAGACTGGATTCAACTGTAACAAACCTCCCGCTGTGAGAGGAGAAGAGTCGGGGCTTGAGTTTTATAGAAGGGCTAAGCAGGCCTGTGGGTAGTAAAAACAGCCTTACAAAAAAAGATGATAGGGAGAGACGGACATGTGGGGAAAGAGGGGGGGGGGCATTGACTGGGGGGCGACATGAACAGTGAAGGGGGGGAGGTGATTATTTCAGTTATAAACACCCCGCGGGGAGGGAAAAAAAGCCCCTGGATTTCAGAAACTGAAGAATCAAAATTCAAGAAAAAGCCAACTGATGAAGCATAATCTCCTTTTGAACCCCAATGAAGTCAGAAAACAAACGCCACAATGGATTTGGGTTTCAAAAAAAAAAAGAAAGTTATTTTATTCCCAATCAAAATTTTGACACAATATTTTTTGATTGTGAATAACCACTTTTTTGCAAATCAAAACATTTTGTGCCACGGATTTTCTGACTTTATTGTACAGGGTCATCCTCTGGTGAACCTTTCCATTGGTCCCTAATGGCGTGGCTTCCTCAAATTTTCCCAAACTCAAATCCTATACATGGCGATGTTTAGGAATAAATTTATGTGGTAAAATGGGAACATCACACTTTTTATCACCAAAAAAAAAATAAAAAAGTATTTAGGTAGAATGTACACTACAAGCAAATGGAAAAATTTTGAACTTTTGATTTCAGGCCCATATCTTACCCCTTCACACAGTTTCAAGTGAGACTACCATCATTTTTTTAGAAAAAAACTCTTACCCATCCTATCAAATTTAAAATTTTGGGTTCAAGTATTTAGCATCTGATTATTCTTCAGATTCTTGTCATGTAAATGCAGTGTTATGTTTTCTCCTAAAAACAAAATTTAATTTTTAATTTTTTTGTTTGCTTTAAAAAACTGCGGAATCCTTCTGGGTCTCGAAGAAACAAACATTCTTGACTGAAATCTGATCCCAGGTCTCTTCTTTCGATTCCCAAATTTTTTGCGACGGGACCACTAGGTACAACACAGCTTTTGTTTCAACTCTACCTACAAGTGTTTTGATTAGGTTTTAGGTCTGGGAGTGGAGGCAATCCAGCAACTCTACCTCATTGTACTGAACGTTCCTTCTCCCAAACCTTTATGTATGCTTCAGGTCATTGTCCTGCTGGAATACTATGTCGTCCTTTTCATACCAAATGTATGAAGTAACTCATCTTGTAGGATACTCACACAAACTCAGCATTGAGATCACCATTGATCCTTTGGGCAAGGGTCCCAAAATTCCCTTTTGGGTGTGAAACACCCCATATCTCAGGGTTCCCCCCACCGAACTTGACGTTTCTTAATTTTTTGATCTGTTTTGCCCCCTTTTTTCCTTTATTCTTCCAAAACCCTTTTGCCCCCTCAAGAGCCCGGTCATTGATTTAATTCATCCCTCCAAATCCCCCATTTCCCCAACTTCGACTTTAAAAATTTTTTTTAAAAATGAGAAGCCTTATGACAATTTTAAGTCAAGGCTTCTTCAACCTTTTTTGATCTCCCCTTTACGAAGCTACGGCCAACTCCACGCCCTGTCTGTGCGCCAGAAAAATGAAGACATTTTAATGAGTTGACATTTCGTATTCTTCCAGCTGTCATGGCACTCCTCTAATGCAGTTTGGCAATTTTTTTAGGCCGAGAGACCACTATCGATGAGCTGGATGATGCAGTTTCTCTTTTCTTGGGAAATCTTTATGGCTGCTCCATGATTTGAACTAGTTTGCTTGGAAATCAAGCTAATAATGCACTGAGCTATTAGGGAATGTGAGAACAGGTTGTAATTTGTAGTATACAAGAAAGAAAAGATTGTTCCACCACTGGGAACAAAACAGTAACAATGCAGTTACATGACAAGAATTTGCATAACTAGGCATATGCTAAATAGTTGCAAGTCAAATTTAGCTATGAATTTTCTATGATCACAGTCTTACGTTCAAAACTATAGTGGATGTTGAGATACGGAGTGTTGAATGGTTCAGATACAGAGCCTGAAAGTCACAAGTTCAAAACAATGTTACCCTTTTGCTTCTCAGTGTAAAATATATTTATTGGATAGAATTTAAGAACACAAAAAACTTTAATAAAGCGCAAATATGCAAAACGTTGCAGTAAGTGGGAAAAACAGTTCTCAATAAAAACGTCCTGAATAACATTTGTGGAGTCTAGGAATCTGTGCTGAGAAATAGCTATCGCCGATTCATCGACTCATGCCTTCATAGATGACCTCAAATCTTATCTTTCATTTATTATTGCGGGTTGGTTGGCAAAAGGGGTTACCACATGGGCAAAATCTCAGGGAAATAAAAGGCGAATTGCCTCCCTTGCACAGTCAGGTTTTGCATGACACGGTTGGAACTCTTCTACTTCTTTCCGGAGAGCAAGTAACAAAAATGTTGCTGAAATTGGTCAATCTGTTTGCTATAGGCAGCAGGAAATCTTTTTCTCTGCAGGCACTCCCTTTTGTCCTGCTCCTTTGGCATCCAAATACTTTTCAGAATTAAAACACCCTACCTCACTCTGATGAGGCTGGAAAAATGATGTCATGCCACGGGGAGCAAGTAGAAACGTTGGCGAGACTCCAATTCCTCTTACTCATACGGGGGCACTGCATTGAAACTAAACTGTACTATTTTAGTTCAGAGAGTTTTCTTGGGAGTCGGGGTCTATCCATTTTATAATGACTCCGACTCCACCAAAATGGACACCGAGTCCGAATCCCCACAGCCCTGTAATAAAAATATCTGTATTTGTGAAGTGTAGCATCGCGAAGCCGCTTCAATTAGTACGTCTATCGATCTATAGTAATCAGTGCCGTGATACATTATCCTGTTCTACTCTTTGAGTATGAGCTGCCCAGGATAAGTGGCTCCTTTGGGCACCAGGTGAGGGGGCCCCATTATCTTTTTTTTTTTATCTGGTACATGGTGTATAAAGTACCAAAAGAAGCTCCTATTCTCAAAATATAAAGTGATTTTTAGTTTCCAGTAGCTCTTTCTGTTAGATGTAAGGACTTGCTTTATCTGGAGTAGTTAGATAATGCTTAATAAACCCTAATCCATTTTGTCACACTTAGGGAGGCGAATTTGAAAACCAAATTCATGTCACAAATATTTGCCCCATAAAAGTTCTTTGGGTTCTTCCAACATTCAAATGTATTTTAAGCATACAATGGTCGTCCTGAACCAAGTGTGATTGAGCGCAGATTCATTATTACATATTCTGGGAAAAGATTTTGAAGAATTATTAACTTATTCAATTAATTTAAAACCCCGCTCGTTCTGGGTTTAGGGGTCCAATAGTTGAGCATATGCAGTGATTGACAGCCTTTCCTGTAGGATTCTGCAAAGCTAGCTTTCACTTAGTAGAACCACCCACTGGACTCCTAAGAAAAGAATGAACGGGAGGGTGAATTTTAAAATTGATAAAATGGTATTTATAATGTAATCTTGATTTGTCTTGTTGGCTTGATCACTAGTTTTCTCTCCTTTGTGAATATATAAACATGTCTGTGCCCATTCTGTTCTTTAGTTCTCTATTTGATCTCTCGAAAAAGTTTTTCGGGTGCTAGAATTGTGTGATTAGTGTATTGTTTATAAACATGTTCCCAGTTTAATCCCATTGTACAACAAGGACCTAGTTCCATTGTGAATGTAATGATAAGTTTTTTTTCCTTGACACAATATGGGTTGCTCTAGAAAATAGATAAACTTGTCAGATAAAATGATAATTGTATGATGTCTAAAATCAAAAAACATAGAATAATTTGGGGCGGTGAATGATAAAAACAGTCTGCCCTATATCTGTTGAGTTGAATTTTTATGGAGTTCACTGTGCAGTGTAAATTACACAATAACTGTATTCTGTAGGTCAGCATGACTCTGGGGACAACAAATATGTTTTAATACGTGAAACACAGCACACCAGAAACAAGCAGCACAAGACAACACCGAGTACCACGTCCACATCACAAGTTGATCGCAAACACATTCATCAACGTAGACAGAGTGCACATTTGACACATAAGTACAACCTACATTCATCACAGTCGATACTAGAACACACACACAGCTACCGCACTACAATATAAGGCCCCCCTTGACAATAGCTTGAGAAAGACCCTAGAAAGAGGGATCTCCCAAGTTTGTGTCTAAGTCGCGACGTGAAACGTCTCCCACATCGTCCATAACATTTTTAGTTGTACGAGTGTTAGCCAGTTATTCAATTGTAGGGATGAAATAGAAGGTAAGCTTTCATACTCTGGTGTGTGGCTAGTGAAGACTCTCAACTCTCTGGACAACGAGGTTGGCTCATTAAGGAAAAGTGTTAGGGTAGTCTGACTGATTCAGCAGATTGGTGTGCCCAATGAATTATCAATATCGCACTTACATTGGAATTGTCAACCATGGGGAGTAATATTTTCACCATAAAGGATATGTCCAGGGGTTTGGGGTGAGTTAGTTCGAAGAGCTGTGTCTGTTCCAGGGAAAGCATGATGAAAAATGGGACTGTCACTAAATTTGTTCACTACAAATACCGGTGGGCGAACTCTGTGAAATGTCTACGCAATGTAGCATTGAACAGAACTGTTCACCATGTGAGAGGATATTAGAAGTCAGTCAAGATTAATATTCTTGCATCGGAAGTCCAGTTTGGGGTTGGTTTGTGTGCTGATGTGATGGTACGGACTACAGAATTAGGTTTAGTTTGAATCAAAAGTTGATTTTTTTGGTGCTCTCAGTTTCTGTCTGGTTTTTCTATATTCAGAGATCCTCACGTTCGCAACTATTCTCTGAGTAGAAGAAGAATGTTGGCTGGCACTGGAAGGAGAGTTGTAACAGTTGCGCCGCATGAAAGAAAGTAAAATGATGAAATATTGAGCAGTTCCTGCTCGAAAAAAACTGGGTACGAAGTTTTCTTCTTATTGTATTTCCCAGAATCTCTCAGAAGTTTAAGAAGATATCCGATAGAAGACAATAAGAATTTTATACTGTTATAGAATGAATGCCATGATCTTCTTCATACTTTAATGTGGCAGGGCCGCCCCCACTTGTAGTTGATGTGCTGTCTACAAAGAAAATAAAAGATTGTAATATCATATTAGTCAGGGTTTGTAAGCTGACCTGAATAAATGTTAGGTACAATATACAATGAGTATTTTGTCCGCACAGAACAGTTTCAAGAGAGCTGGGGGTTGGCCGAATACGTTTTGATGCAAGCTGGCTACATGCTATGTTGTTTTTTGGGTTCCCTTTTGGTTGTTCAATGTTCCACTTTTTGTTCAATCACACTTTTGATCATTCAACCTTTCTTTCGGAGTAGTAATATGTGGGATGGTATAAAACGAATAAAAAGAAGAAAACATAAGAAAAATAACAAGGTTTCTACCTTACATTATCGTTTACCGGCATATCCCTAATCTCTATAAACTAGAGAAGAATGTGAAGTCAAATTAATTCAAATGTGGCCCCCATTCAGCATGTGGAATGTTGTAAGCAAGATTGGTAAATATAAGACATATGACGTAATCAAACGCTAACTGAAGAATTGAGAGATATGTATGTCTGTTCGGAGGTACATATAGTTGTGTATCAAAGTTAGTCATCTCGTGGACACCAGACTTTCCGATTTGATAAATTAAATTTTACGCGTTAAAGATGTCAGGAAGGAGATTCTTGGAAATAGAGTATTTGGATGTTAAATGTAATTTGGGGGACCTCCAATCAGGATGAAAAAGATGTAATAAACATCTCCTAGAAACCTACAGATGCCTAAGTATTCCCTATCTCAAATCACCATGACATGCTAGACAGAACTGCACATAACATTGTCGTCACATCGTAGCACCAAAAGTGATCGTAATCCTATTATCTAATATGAATGTATAATCATAGTACAATTGTTTTGTGCCCCAATTGATCAAGTTTTCATAACTTGCCGTCTATACAATATTAGATTATTGTTGTCTTATACCAGAAAATGTGTGGTCACCGACCGTGAATAATTTTGATTTCAACGAGGCGGCACATAGGTCCGTCTTTTTTGATTCAAGGGAGGTATTTGATTATTCTTCGCGCGTACAATAGATAATATGATAGTGTATTTTTGAATAAGGGGTCAAATTGCGCAGGTATGTTTGGAGTTAGTATCTAAATTTCGTATATCAGTTTGTAGTTGGAAAAGAGGTTACAATGAGAATTGTAAGATAAAAAGATTCTGGATTGAGGGCTACATCTTGGTGTGTTTTTAGAGATCATTACGAGCGTAAATGTGCAATGAGAAGAAAGAATAGAGAAGAAGTTTTCTTCTGGTAAAGGGGAGAAGTACTAAGGAGGATAAACATCAATCGCACCTAGATGTAATCCTTCCAATCTTTTTTTGCCAACCTGTGGATTGTTGTAGCTAGAGCTACAGTTTCCTGTGTATTCGTTAACGTTACGAGCTTAGAACAATCACTTAAGTAAAAATTCGACGCGCATTTAATCATCAACATGTGGCCTCACTAGTTTGCTACAATCTGACCCCAAGTTTGGACCCATCACTGTGTTAGGGGACAGAAAACACCACAGTTTGTTCACTATCCAATAACGTGGCTTAAGTGATACAGAGTGTCACACCATCACACGGTGCTTGATGGATTTGTGCTGCCTTAACTCTGTGCTTATCCTCCTTCCTGGAGCTATTGTGGTACCAAATCATAAAAACAAATAGGCAACTGCCTAGTATACATTCAGATCTGCGAGCGAACGACACAGATTTATCACGGAGACTCAAATTATATGTAATGAGTCCTTCGGACCTTGAACACGTGATCTATGCGGGAGCACTCCTTTGTCCTAAATCGTGTCACAACTTGTTCGCGCTTAAATTTATTTAAAAATGGGGTTCACACAATTTATAAGCTCATGGCCGCATATCCCTGTGGGTATCTAATCGAGCTAATCTCCCAGGTATAGCAATTTGAAAGGTAGTACCATTTTAGTATTTGCACTGTGTGCAAAAGGACGTTAACTTCGTACACTGTTTAAATGTCCATGTGGCAGCTCAAATTAAACTTAGGTTCTGATACTGTTAGGACAGATAATACAGCTGGATTCCCCAGTCTTTGACTGAATTCCCAGGACATTAGATCAACAGAGGACGACGACTCTATAATTACGATGCCTACTCTGTTTAGAAATTTTCTCCAATAACAACACAACAAACAGAATATATGCGGCAGATCACGGAAGCATGGTATACCCCATCGCGCAGCATATGAATTTGTGCGATTAGCGTTGGGCAAACAATTTCTCGTCTAGGCTACATTTGGAATTTAAATCCTTTGTGCTATAATGTTCATAACGCCAACAGCTTGTAGTTATTCACTTAAGTTACGGTTCTATATTCATCCAATGCTATGATGTTCTGGTTATGTGAAGAGCTTGTTGGAAGGTGATAGGTTGACAGCTATGTGCTAGGCATTAATCCACCGTAGAGAAACTAGTACTTATTTGTGATGATGTATTATTACTTCGTTATGAGCAATAACTTTTTATGAATGACTACAAATCGCCTCTCTACCCTCCCACACTTATACATTTCACACCAGACTTATATTTTTAATAGTTATGATGTGAACCACCACCCAAGTGTCTTCTTGTGATGAAAGAATCCGCTATCTTGGAGAGGAAGTAGAAACCGCCTCACTGGGAGTGAGATGAATTACCCACCTCTACTTGATCTGAAAGGTTTGAAGATTACCCACCACTGGATTTGTGAAGCTTTGTTAAATGAGATTCAGGTAAACAGCTTTCAATTTCTTAAAGACGAATGCCTGTTACTGAAAGAGACCACACTTTTAACTTTCAGTGGCCATGGAGTTCACTTAGAGCTTTTACAATTGCCATGCCACTGGGAATATTTCTTTTTCCACTTCTCCATGAATTACATCTTATTCATATGATGGGTGGATGTTAGAGATCCTTCAGCGCTTCTCTACCTACATTTTCCAATTGTTCTATTTTTTTTTGAGATTCCACAATGTATCTCATTTAAGGGTTTTAAGGTTTAAGAGACATGCTTGACCAGGCTTCAAGCCAACACTTTAACACCTCCATTTGATTACATAAAGCATTGGTCGACGCTTGGAGATGTGTTTTAGATGGTTCATTATCATGTGTTGGAACACTGCCTCTTGTTGGCTGTCATGTTTTTCAAAGGGAGAAAGTCTGATCATAGTTGGCATTCATGGTAGCTTGTGTCTTCAATGGTACTGTACGCGCCCAAAGCCAGCAGCACCCACCAATGCTAGACTGTAGGCATAGCACACTTGTCTGTGTACTTCACTCACATGTGTTGCCGCACACAGTCGCTAACTCTTGACTGTCCAATTGTTGAACAACCGAATAAGTTTGATCTTGATTCTCATCCGACCACAGGATTCATGGTTCCAGTCATTGCCAATGTCCTTTACATCTGTTGTTCTTCCAGCAAATTTGCAGGATTTCCTGTTGTGCATCGCCATCTTTAAAGCAAAGTAATACTTCCTTCTGGCAGCGCACAAACAGTTTCTATTGACAGTGACTGTTTTTGACAGCAGTGCGCGGCATCAATTTGGGCTTATGAGTTTTTATTTTCATGTAACTGGCTGACCTCACCTATCCTCACCACCTATTTTTACTCTTGATATAAATCGTTGACTATCGATTAGCAATGAACTGCATGAGTTTGTGCACTCAGTCCTTCTTTTTTTTGATTGATCATGGCCACAAAGCTTTGTTCTTCCAGTCCGTTGTTTTGTCTAAACCATCTTAGGGCTTTTCTTGTGCTGCAGCTCAGTTCATGGGTGTTAATGAGAACAACTTTCTATATTTTTTATGTGTGTTTGTGCTATTGTCTCAGTAAGAATTCTTGTCCTTTGTAAGGTGTTTCATTATAGTTTGATTAATTGACTGGGTGTGCTCTTGTTATCGTCTGTGTGTCGTCAGAAGGTGGTTATTGCTGTGATGTGTTACGTTTTATCATATTGTGGGTCCGTGTAGTCTCCGTGAAGCAAAAGGGGGGTATACCGTGTGGTGATCAGTTCGTGTATCTCTTTAATTGGTCGTCTGGATGAGTTTAGGGGAGGTGGTTCTTTTAAGGCGGGGGGAGGTTTTGGGGGGAATATTGTGGGGTGTGGAAGTTGGTGAGATGATAAGGGTAGGGTGTTTGTGTTATGAAAGATAGGGGGGTCGGGGTATTTGATATTGTGGGTTGATTGTTTCGTTAAGATTGAGGATGCGTGCGGGTGCGATGTTTTAATGCTGATGTAGTGGGAATGTGGTTATAAGGTGAAGCACCTGGGCTTTTTTTTTTCTTTTTTCATTTTTCCGTATTTTTATTAGATCTACCTCCAAGTTACTGATACTCTTTTTTCCTACTTCTCATTTGAAATTCTAGCCCAAAATGCGTGTGTGTACTTTTTTGTGTGGACACACCAATAATTTATATTACAAGCTCTATTAACAACAATCATAAGCCTATTGTTTCTCTAAATTTCTATTTGTATTCAGTACAACTCTTCTCGTTATGAAGACTCATATCCTCTATTTCTGTAACAACTTATCTTCACTAATAATGTGTTTTAATATCAAAGTTGTTCACATTAATAGTGTATATTCAGTTGTTATTCTGTGTGCTAAGATATAGTCTATTACAGTAGTTTGTTGTAAAATTAGTTGAAGACTGTGTGTACAAAAAACCTTATCCCTACAACCCGCACCAAAAAGTGACAAACGAGTTACGAAGAGCATTTTCGCCTTTCAGGGATAGTTTATTCTAGTCCGCCGCATAATCACCTAATAGAAACGTTGAGGTTACTACAGAGCGGGTGTGCGTCTATTGGATTTGGCACCTAATAGAGAATTGTTTATACTCAACTTGTGCTCCACCAAAATTGGCCGTAGGTTTGTAGAAATTTGAAGTTGACTTGCGAGTCTAGCGTTGACTTTAATTTTTGTTAAAAACTCTCCAATGCCTTAACCAGCTGACATATAAATGGAATCTTACATTGCTCTAGGTTAACACTATACCCTCTTTTTCATGAGACTCTAATGTGTCCTTGAGGACGCATGTAATATTATTGTTTTTATCAGTGATCGGTTGAGTAATATGTGTTTTTCGTATAGATATAATGACATGCACAGACGTTC
Organism: Phyllomedusa bahiana; assembly: GCA_025379985.1. Lineage (NCBI taxonomy): Eukaryota > Metazoa > Chordata > Amphibia > Anura > Hylidae > Phyllomedusa > Phyllomedusa bahiana. The sequence goes on from JAODAL010003521.1 coordinate 127,549, forward strand.
GTATGTATATCATGGGTCATGTGGACGAGAGAGTAGAGGATGGAAACGTCGGCACCCCCTTACTTAACACACGCCATAATGGTGTCCCAGGTGTTCATGCGAGCTAAGATTGCACACCTAGGAGAAGCGACCCGATGCAGTACATAGATAAGCCACACAATCAAGACGGAACCGGGATCCATATCTATGACTGATCTTAGTGCTGGCGTCATTGGTTATGGCTTGACCGGCACTGGGCAGAGCAATCTCAGCATTGAGCCGGCTCTACTAGTTTCTGACTATGCGGGGACTATCACTCCACCTCCTAAAAAAACAGGAGAGCATAGTTCACAGCAAAGCGGAGTGCGCCACGTCTTTTAGTCAAGTTGGATGTTTGTTGTATCATGCATGCAGCCGTTGTGGTGTCTCGTCATTAAGAAACTCATGTTTCGCGTGTTTTATTGTAACCCAATGGAATTTGTAATTAATAAAAACTGAGAGTAAGAGTGTACTCTAGTTCTATCTCGCGTCATTCTTTGGACCCCATATCCTCAAGTCCTTTTTATCAGGTCAGGGAGTACAAGATAGTGTAAGTTGACTCGCCATTTTTGTTGTATCTTCAGACTCTCATTTTATTGTATAGCTTTAGCTGCTGCGAATTTAGATTCGTTTAGTAGGGTTAACCTCAGATACATTTTCGCATGGGAATAGGGCTGTGTGGGGGGATGCGGGGAGGAACTAACAGTCGTGTCTAACACTAAAGATACACATGATAGATATTCATAGCCTCACCAAAGTTAATGTACAATGGTGATGATAAGTGGAATCAAGAACCCCTTACCTTTCCAGACAGCATCTACCTATAGGTATTACGTTAGGTAGTTTTTGAGATCGGGTCATGCACACGCACAAGCCTTTTTAACTACCTCAATCAGTAAGGAAATATATGGAAAGGATAGGAGACTTTCTAAATTTATGGCTAAAAGGACGTGCAGGGGTTAGGTTCGCTTTTCAGACCTATATTTATCTTTTGATATCCTGTTAAGTGTATATTTGTAATTGTTGTGAAAAATTAATTGGTATTATAAAATATTACTAAGAATAGTACTTAAATACGGAAACCATGTTTGAACTGGTGGTAGGACCTCTTAGTTTGATACAAACATATTCGAGGTGTTGTATGTGGACATTAAAACATGGAGGACTATCGATCGGGCTCATTCTGGCATGGTGCATGTAATCGAACGGTTAAAAAAACATTTATTGTTTGAAGGGCGAATGGAAAATAGCCATTGTCTCCATGATAGCAAAACTAAAACTGTTATGAGGGAATGATATACATCCGACTATTTTATAATTAGGTGTGGAGAAGGAATGTCGTGGAAGTGGTCGACCAAATACTATTTGTTCTTTAAGTTGTTTAAAGATAAAGGCTGAACTATTGAACTATGAAGATATTTTGTTAAAAAAACAGAGATCAGAATTTATTTAGGCTTAATTAGTTTGTTTTTTTTAGGGGCAGGCTTTGTTCTGTCTTCTCCAAACACCTTTTGGCCTCTACCAGGGGATTTCAATTCCCTCAGGTGTATTGATTGCATAAACTTGGAACAATTTGTTTCACGTACTGGCCGCCTGTGGGCTAGGAGGTGTGCGGTGGTGTTGTAATTAGGAGGGCTCCATGGTTATTGTAGGGGCGGGTGTTTTAATGATGAAGGCGGGCCTCTGGCATGTTTAGAAAGTCACCACACAAAAAAAAAACACCTCAATGAAAAGTGTATACTGAGTCTGGTTTTAGGGGATAGTAGTATGGAGGGGTTTTTACTCTGTTATAGTATTTTTAAGCTGGAGATTTCTGGGATTGTCAGCTCTTGTAGGTAGGTCACTAGAAAGATTAAGAGTTAACATAATCTCAAAAAATCTGACTGTATCTGTCTACCTCATTAGTTTAAGCTGAAATAAATGTCTTTTGAGTCCATGTGTATCATTTTCTGCGAACCACACAACTTTCTGTATGTTACTTCTACCAAAAGAAATCCAAGACTTAGTAGATCAACTCTGTGGGTCAGCATTGTGCTCATATCATTTTCGGCGGATAATATATCTAATACAATATGTAATCAGCTCTGTATCTGTAATAAGGAGTAGTACTCTTAGCCCCCCTGTAATTATATTAAATATATATTATCCCCCCGGTAACGTAGTGACCTAGAGTTTGGAACAGTACATTAAGCTTACATGGCCTGCAGATACGTTGTTTTAATGCATGACAATCGTAGACCTGTTCACAATTCCTGTAGTAGTTGATAGAAGATGGACCAACATGTAGTGGCTTGACCGTCATGATTAGTGATATAGATGACTCACACCTAAGCTTAGATCCCTATCAGAGGTAAGATAGCGTTTAATGACACACTAATAGTCTTGCTCCCGCCCCTGAGTTTAGTAGGGATAGGATGATGCATAGCTGCACTCTCCAGTTAGTTTGATTAATGACATATTAGTCTTGGGCCCCCTCACTAAGTTAGGGATAGGGATACATTGATATGTATAGCTGTGTGTCACCCCAGTAGTGATTAAGCTGGTGCAACCCCATGTAAGTAAGATTTTAAGCTGTCCCCCCAGTAGAGCGTATAAAGATTATGCTGTCCCCCAGTAGTGAATAGCTTGGCCTGACCCCTTGTGAGTTTCGAATGGAATGAGCCCCCGGGGCTAGTGATAGATAGCTGCCCCCAGTAGTAGATAGATAGCTTGTCCCCAATAGGTGATAGATAGCTGACCCCCCAGTAGTGATAGATAGATGACAGCAGTGAAGTTGTATCCTAAGATGTAGTCTGTCTCAAGTCAGTAGTGGATTGAGATTAAGAATCGTTCTTTCCCCCACGCGTTTATGTTAGATAGATAGCTGATTCCCCCAGGATTTCATTTGGTGCTATATGCTGTTCTCTACTCCCTTGAGTTAAAGATGATATGAGCTGGTCCCCCCAGATAAGAGTGATTGCTGTGGCCGCGTCCCCTGGTGGTTGATAGCATTGTCCTCTGCCCCGAAAGCTTAGTGATAGTCTTGACACCCCAGTAAGTGATAATAGCTAAGCCGCTTGGCCACCCAGTGTAGTGATAGGCTTAAGTACCTTCGAAGGTTCCCAGTGCATCCTAGTAGTGATAGCTAGCTGGATCCTCCGAGTAGTGATAGCATACGCCTGAGGCCCCGAGTTTAGTGAGTAGCTAGTCTTGTTCCCCAGTAGTCGATAAAGGCCTGACCCCCAACAAGTAGTGAATAGCTGCCACACCAGTAGATGATTAGCTGCCCCGCAGTTAGTTGATAAAACTGGCTCCCGCCGCACCCAGTAAAAGTGATAATAGATCACCGCCCCTCTAGGCCCCCAGCTAGGTAGTAATACTCGAGATAGCGTGCCGCCCCACAGATTGTGTTCGGGCCGACTAGTCTCGGCCGGCCTGCGCGCAGTGTTCTGAGATGCACTAGAGGTCTGGCTGGACCCCAGGGTAGACTGCATTGCAGTTTATATTATAGCGAACTTCAGCTTGCCCCACAGGAGTAGTGAGCGATAGGCCTCTGACCTCAACGTAAAGTAGTGAAAGCTTTCCCCCCAGTAGTGATACTGCTGGCCCCAGGTAGTGATAGCTGGATACCACCAGTTGTGTTAGCTGGCCGGACCTAGTAGTCCGGAAGTTACAAGGCTCGTGGACTGGCCCCCCAGTAAGTGGGATTTAGCCCTGAGGGCCTGGCCCACCCCTAGTAGGTCGGAGTTACATACGTGCCCGCACCATTAGGCAGCTAGGGACATTTTTGTAAAAAGAAGCAGGTCTAGGTCTGCTTTGTATGTCACCTCGTCTAAGTCCCTAGCTCTGCTATCCGGCGAACTCTCTGTCTTGCAGCCGAGCGCATAAGTCGAGGAGCAGCCGCATCCCCAGGCAGCATGGAACAAGCAGCGAGAGCAGCCGCGTACCACTGGGCGGGGAGGTCAGTTAGACGTACACTGCTCATCACACGCCACTGCGACGCTATCGCTGCAAGAAATGCGCGGAGCACTCCTGCGTCCGACGCTCAGTACGAGCGGCCGTCCAGTCGTACAAGCCGACCGGGAGGCAGGGGAAAGCAGGGCGGTAATGAATAGCTCCGTGCGCTCTTCCCCGCTGATAAAACTCGCGCATGCGGAGCCTGCCCTTGGTGTCTTCTCGCGAGCAGGCCAGTTTACAGCGGCCGCGTTGCTTCCATGGCACAAGCGCGCCAGATGTCGCAATGCGTGTGTCATCACGCTGCCCGGACTAAAGTCACCGGGCGGCTTGCGCATCATGTTTGCCCCGGGGAGGCACCTTCAAACCCGCGGACCGGAAGGGGAGGGATACGCTAAGGCCGGTTTGCCGGTCCGCAGGACCGGTGGTTGGGCGGAAACCCATCTAGGGGACCTTAGCACAAGTACAATACACTGTATACTTATTATATTTACTGCAGTAAATTGTGTTTTTACAATCCTCTATTACACTCTGCCTCTGGCAGGTGTAAAGTTGACACAATTATTGAAGACCCGGCTGCCTTGACAAATGAACAGCAATCATGCCAAGGGTATGGGAAACAATTGAGATTCGGACGCACCACATCGCTGTGTACCAGCCCAGATGCAGATGTCACCCTGACAAGTGGTTAAATACCGGGGACTGGACTAGCACGTGCAATCATGGCTACATTTTGTCTCACTTCTCTTTCCCAGAAAATATTAAAGGGTGGGGGGGGGAAAAAATTACATTGTCTAAATAGAGCATTTAAAATATTTTGCAAGTACGTGCCTACACTTTTTCAGTGTGATCCAGCTCTATGTTCTAACAAACTCAAGCTCGGGTGATACGTGTGGATACACTATCAGTGCTGCTGCAAATCCTGCATAGCAAGTAATGTGATATAGCTCATTTATCGTTCATTTTTAAGAAAGGGGTTTCGTAATCGCTACAGAAAGATCATGTCTCAGACAGTAAAATGAAGCACTTTTGTAATTGGGTTGCATTACCTCAGTCACTTGGTTTAGCAGATATGAGCTTGTCTGTAAATCTGTGTTCTAGTTCTGCTGTTGCTGGTCCGTCACGCCCCCTGGACGTTCCCCGCCCCCCGACGTTCCCCCCCCCCCCTGCCACTGATGGTTTTGGCTGACTGATATTTCATTTCAGCCTGTTGGGATACCCCCCCCCAGACAGGAAACGCCCCCCTGTGCTGTGTTTGGCTGCCTGCACACTATGTTTTTCTCCCCTCTGAGCTGTTAAAATCAATAGTGAAACCAAAAGTTGCTGGCTGTAAACTCTTCCCCGCTCTTTGGGTGAATGATTGGGGCAATGACTGCCTGTTTAAGTTTACAGATCCCCTCCTATACACAGTGTTATAGAGTTCCTGCCTGTTAACGGGGGGAGAGGAGGAGGGGGAGGGCAGGGTGTGCTTTGCTCCATATAAGGGCCCGTCCCGCTGCTGGTAAAGGGAGAGGAGGAGGAGGCGGGGGGCAGTGTGCCTTTTCTCCATATAAAACCCCGTCTCTGCCTGTTAACAGGGGGGAGGAGGAGGGGGAGGGCAGTGTGGGTTTTCTCCATCCATGTTAACCATTGAGTAACACAGACTGCAGCCTTGGGTAACAGAGGGTGGGGGGGGGGGGGGGGCAGTGTACACTCCTCAATGTCTCATCAGTTAGGCTGTGTGTATAACTGCTTATAGCCCAAAAAAGGAGCTTGTGGAGTCAGCCTGAAGCTCCGCAGACACAAGAAGCATGCAGAAGGCTACAGATCTGTTCTGATCAGACAGATCTTCTGCTTCTACTGCCTCACTCAGAATGATGCTGTCACAGGTCTTCAGTGAGGAGAGACACGCCTCCTGGCAGGAGAGAGACGCCCCTGGAATTCAAATTCAATATCAGAGAATTAGCTGAAGAGCCCGAACAGTTCAAACGATAAAACTCCTTTAACTAATATACATATATACACAAATGCAATAACTAACACCTCCAAACATAAATGAAGGCTTCCTAATCTTTATACAATTTCTATAGAAGCAGGTTAAGACTTTACAGGATTACAGTTCAGGATGTAGAAGCTGATTGGTGCATAAGCCTTGCCTGACGCACATCATGATATGACCCATAACCAGACAACATCCCTTTCCTCTGGAAACTATCTACAAATAATTTGCTTTCAAAATTCCTTAATCGCAGGTTAAGAAACATAAAAAGTCTGGGCTAGGGATTTATATGAGATAAATGTATAAATTTCATAAAGCCTTAATAACATTTAAAAACCTGTGATGTTAAATTTAGATTTTTTTTAAAGTAGTCTGTGTAGAGTTTTAATTACCATGAAAAAACATTTTCTATTTCCCAAGTTAAACAATATGTATTTTATCCAGATTATAACTTTTAAAATAGCTACTGTACAAAAGTCCCATTTTTTCATGTTGCTTGTATGGTCATGTTCACACGGCTTATTCTGGGACGTAATTCAGTCCGTAATTACGCGCTGAGTGCGCCAATTACGGGCTGAATCCGCCCCAGTAACTACAGTAATGCCAGTTTCATAGAGACTATGCATTACGTTCCTCTCCCTGCTCGGCGAATACGCCGAGGGGGGGAGATAAATTTACAGGTCACTTTCTAGCGGCGTATTTCGCGCGCTAGCAATGACTGTCTATGGGCCGGCGAAGTGCCGGCCCCCCGCTCGCTCCCCCCCACACGGCGTAATTGCGGGGCGGAATTATGCCCCGCAGTAAAGCCGTGTGAACATAGCCTATAAGTGCTGTTACAATCCTGCTCTCTTCCTCACAATGTGCTGATCATCCTTCCCTACTTTGCTACCAAATACGGCAAATTCTACATCCCACCCGCAGCGCCCTTCTTGTCCTTTCCCTCCCGGTTCTTCTTAGGGCACATGTGCTGGCTCTCACATTTTTAAATGGTTCAGTGAACAGCTCCTTCTTCCTCCACTAGTTCACCATGTCCTATTTAAAAAGCCATTTTAAACCCACCCCTTGTATGAGCAGGTTCTTTAGTGTACGTGAACTTTAAGTTATTCTTCCAGTTCTGCGTTAGCTTGTTTATGAACCATTATTCACAGCTGCTGCCTCTCCTGACCATTTGTCTGCCACCATGATGACCATACTCCACCAGCCCTGACCATCTGCCTGCCACCATGATGACCATACTCCACCAGCCCTGACCATCTGCCTGCCACCATGATGACCATACTCCACCGGGCCCTGACAATCTGCCTGCCACCATGATGACCATACTCCACCAGCCCTGACCATCTGCCTGCCACCATGATGACCATACTCCACCAGCCCTGACAATCTGCCTGCCACCATGATGACCTTTACTCCACCAGCCACCTGACCAATCTTCCCAGCCTGCACCTTTGCTGATGACCAAAACTCACAGCCCTGACCATCTGCCTGCCACCATGATGACCATACCCCACCAGCCCTGACCATCTGCCTGCCACCATGATGAACATACTCCGCCAGCCCTGACCATCTGCCTGCCACCATGATGACCATACTCCCCCACCAGCCCTGATCCATCTAGCCTGCCACCTATGATCCGACCATCTCCACAGCCTGACCATCTGCCTGCCACCATGATGACCATACTCCACCAGCCCTAACCATCTGCCTGCCACCATGATGAACATTCCACCAGCCCTGACCATCTGCCTGCCACCATGATGACCATAATCCACCAGCCCTGACCATATGCAGTCCACCATGATGAACATACTCCACCAGCCCTGACCATCTGCCTGCCACCATGATGACCATACTCCACCAGCCCTGACCATCTGCCTGCCACCATGATGACCATACTCCACCAGCCCTGACCATCTGCCTGCCACCATGATGACCATACTCCACCAGCCCTGACCATCTGCCTGCCACCATGATGACCATACTCCACCAGCCCTGACCATCCGCCAGCCACCATGATGAACATACTCCTCCAGCCCGGACCACCTGCCTGCCACCATGATGATCTTACCCCACCAGCCCTGACCATCTGCCTGCCACCATGATGATCAAACAACGCCACACCTGACAAACAGACTCCCAACATGATGTCGATACTCCACCAGCCCTGACCATCTGCCTGCCACCATGATGACCATACTCCACCAGCCCTGACCATCTGCCTGCCACCATGATGACCATACTCCACCAGCCCTGACCATCTGCCTGCCACCATGATGAACATACTCCGCCAGCCCTGACCATCTGCCTGCCACCATGATGACCATACCCCGCCAGCCCTGACCATCTGCCTGCCACCATGATGACCATAACCTACCAGCCCTGACCATCTGCCTGCCACCATGATGACCATACTCCACCAGCCCTGACCATCTGCATGCCACCATGATGAACATACTCCACCAGCCTTGACCATCTGCCTGCCACATGTGAACATACCCCGCCAGCCCTGACCATCTGCCTGCCACCATGATGACCATACTCCACCAGCCCTGACCATCTGCCTGCCACCATGATGACCATACTCCACCAGCCCTGACCATCTGCCTGCCACCATGATGACCATAATCCACCAGCCCTGACCATCTGCCTGCCACCATGATGACCATACTCCGCCAGCCCTGACCATCTGCCTGCCACCATGATGAACATACTCCGCCAGTCCTGACCATCTGCCTGCCACCATGATGAACATCCCTCCGCCAGCCCTGCCCATCTGCCTGCCACCATGATGACCATATCCCCAGCCCTGACCATATGCCTGCCACCATGATGAACATACTCCGTCAGCCCTGACCATCTGCCTGCCACCATGATGAACATACTCCGCCAGCCATGACCATCTGCCTGCCACCATGATGAACATACCCCGCCAGCCCTGACCATCTCCCATGCACCATGATGACCTTACTCCACCAGCCCTGCCCAAACTACCTGCCACCATGATGAACATACCCCGCCAGCCCTGACCATCTGCCTGCCACCATGATGAACATACCCCGCCAGCCCTGACCATCTGCCTGCCACCATGATGACCATACTCCACCAGCCCTGACCATATGCCTGCCACCATGATGACCATAATCCACCAGCCCTGACCAGCTGTCTGCCACCATGATGAACATAATCCTCCCTCCCTGACCATCGGCCTGCCACCATGATGAACATACCCCGCCAGCCCTGACCATCTGCCTGCCACCATGATGACCATACTCCACCAGCCCTGACCATCTGCCTGCCACCATGATGAACATACTCCGCCAGCCCGGGACCATCTGCCTGCCACCATGATGACCATAACCCAGCCAGCCCTGACCTTTCTGCCTGCCCCCATGATGACAAAACCCCACCAGCCCTGACCATCTGCCTGCCACCATGATGATCATAACCCACCAGCCCTGACCATCTGCCTGCCACCATGATGAACATACTCCGCCAGCCCTGACCATCTGCCTACATGATGACCCAAAACTCCACTGCCTGACCAATGACATGCCAGCCATGATGGACCTTGTCTGCCACCCTCACCTGATGACCATAATCCACCACCCTGACCATCTCCCTGCCCCATGAGAAATCCCCCGCCCCCCTGCCCATCTCCCTCCCACCAGATGAACTACTCCCCACCGGCCACTCCCTGCCACCATGAGAACTCCCCCGCCAGCCCTGACCATCTCCCTCCCACCATGATGCCCATACTCCACCAGCCCTGACCAACTGCCTGCCCCATTATAAACATACTCCCCCGCCCGACCATTGCCTGCACCTGAGAACATCCCCCGCCAGCCCTGATATCTGCCTGCCCCCTATACCATACCCCACACCCCTAAATCTCCCCTGCCCCCATGATGACCAAAATCCAAATCCCCCTGAAAATTGCCTGCCCCCATGTGCCTAACCCCCCATTTGACCATCGCCGCCACCGAGAACATCCCCCGCCACCCCTCCATTCCCTGCCCCATGTTTCCTAATCCCCCACTCTCCCATCTGCCGCCCCCCATGATGAAATACCCGCCGTCCGACCATCTGCCTGCCACCATGATGAACATACCCCCCACCCTGACCTTTCCCCCTCCACCATGATGCCCAAATCCCCACCCTGACAATCTGCGCCACCAGATGACCAAAACCCCACCACCCCGACCACTGCCTGCCATCAGATGAAAAACCCTCCGCCAGCCCGACCATCTGCCTATATACTATGCCTTCAGTTACCCCCTGTACCGCCCCCGGGAACATTGTATCAAGACTATGCGAGGGTAGGAACCTGTGTGTTTTTCTAAAAAAAAAATTTAAAAAAATCAGTTAAACCAGTTAAAACACACTGTCTGATTTTCATTAGTTTATTTTCAGTAAATTTAAATATATTGATTTTGAAAGTATCAAGTTATTTCAGTGACCACTGTGGACTTTTCTGTAACAGAGGGGTACCAACAATTTTGTTCATGTGTGCTTCTATCACCGTTTAACCGACCGCTATCTATGGTGTATGGTCACCTAGAAAGGGCTTTCTCACCATGCAGTTTCACAGCCACAGCCAGCTTTAGAATCATACATACTGTTCAGGCTGTGGGCAGGTCTATTGCAGTAACTGACACATCAGCTCTGCTGTTTCTAGCTATTTCTGTTACACTGATGACTGCAAGAAATGTATAAAGTGTATTACACAAGACTGCAGAGCTCTAAATGGTGTTTACTTAGCTAAATCAAAGTCTGTCACTAGAGATAAGACTGCAAGAGGTGACTCGTCATGGACAGACTGAATGACTGAAGGCAGCTTAAAGCAATGATAGCTAAGAGAAAGCAGGGAGAGGTGGGGGAGATAAATGGTCATAACCAGAGAAACCTGCGTGCTCTAAGAGGAGACAAAAATCTTCTTTATCTCCTGACCAAAGAAAAATCAACAAAGCAATGTATATAGGAAGTCTTCAATTATCTGTCCTTACATGCTGAAAGCTAATTATTGTACTGAGAAAACCCCCTTAACAAAGCTTCAGTCAACTCAGAAGCCATATGGAATTCACGCCTAAAAATTGGCACTTTTCCCTATGTTTTTCACATGCAGATTTTAAAATGTACATGGATTGATGCTGATCTTTAAGCCAGATTTTTTTTTAGCATGGATCTGGAAGTGGCTATTGGTTGCGGATGGAGGTTAACTACAGGCAGATCTGTACCAGGTCAGCATTCAATCAAATATTTTAACACACATTTAACACTGATTTTGAGTTACCCATTGACTTAAATGGGAAGATTCAGCGCTGATTCCACATCAAGTACAGATGAAGAGAAAGCTCACTTCGTAGTGATGCCATCACTTCTATAAACAAATCATGGCATTTTGGATCATACACATTCAAAATTCTACAGCATGCATTGTAGTGTTAACTTCTTGACAAGGATTTAGCTGAATCTGTCAACTGTAGTCAATAGGAAGATGAAAATACACTTTGAATATATGTGGAATCAGCATCTGCAGCCAAAATCCTTATCTGCGCTGACAATCTGCCATAAAAACCAGCATCAAAACCGTGTCCACATTTTAAAATCCATGTCCTAAATCTGCGAGGAAAGATATGGACTTTAAAAGCAGATTAGGCACTGAATCAATTTTTCAGCTTCCAAAATCAGTCTTGGATTTTCAAATCAAAACCGTCAAAAACTGACTGTAAATCATCCCCATAGTCCTCAATAGAAAATCTGAGTTGTAGTTTACACAACGTTGGATTCCATTTTTTTAAAAAAAACTTGAAACATGTTCATTCTTCCGTCGAATTTCACTTAAAAAAGAGAGCGGAAAATTTATTATGGGATGGTATGAAAAACGACCAGAAAGTTTTGTGCTCGTTTTTTGGTGCAGATCCACATCCAAAACACGATAGTGCTTTAAAATGCAAAAAAAGATTGAAAAAGCGAATCAGAAAACCCGCCAAAAAAACAAAAACCGAGTTAAAAATCCTTGGGTTTGTGTGTAAAATACTGTTCTCATGCTCGCCGGACAGAATTTAGAATCCGCCGAGTATTTTGTCTTTTGGCGTTAGGATGAAGCCTTATGAACACACTACCCTGTTTCCCCGAAAATAAGACAGTGTCTTATATTAATTTTTGCTCCTAAAGCCATGCTAAGACTTATTTTTAGGGGATGTTTTATATTTCCATGAACAATAATTCACATTTATTGTTGAACAAAACATCAACATGTATTAATATACTGTAGTGATTTCATCACAAACATCAGCATAAGCAGCCAAACATTGAATAAAAAAAAATGCACTATGTCTTATTTTCGGGGGTGTCTTATTTTCGGGGAAACAGGGTACTAACCAACTCCAGTGAAATTTCATTAACCAGAATCAAAATATATAGCACCCCTGACTGTCCCTGAATTAATGTTTCCTTTTTTACAGCTCAAAAGCAAGTCTAAAGGTCCGTATTAGAGACTCACTAGGAGAGGAAGCTTTCTCCGTCCCAGTGTCGCTCTCCACAAGGATTAGAGCACTGATGCCTTCAAGAAGAGACGGCCCTGCTGTTTTATTCACACCACATGCACATTTGTCCAAATGCTTAACACGAGTGCAGAAAGGGATGCAAATCTGAAAAGAGGGAATTGATAATTGAATGGCCCCAGAAAGTCTTGCTGTTCTGTGCTGTTAACAGCTATGCAAACCAGGTCTCTGTGACATTGACAATTATTTCCATTCCCTCTCCTCCAATTGCTCTCTGCAGCATTCTCTTCCCTCAAAGCCATGTATTTTATGGAGTGTTACAATTCTATTTTCAAGTTTATTTTGCAGTCTCGCCACACAATAGCCCACGAGAGCATCCGAGATGCAGTAAACAATAGACTGGGACATGCACAGACTTTTCACTCTTTGCCACACAATACCCTTACAGAGCTCCGAGTGACTAAATCAATAACTGATATGCACATGACTTTTTCAACTATCTTATTTTCAAATCTTTTAATATAGGTACTATATATATATAAATATATTTCATTTTTTTTTTTAGCAAACAAGTGTTTGTCACACTTATAAAAGGCCACGTGGGAAAGAAATTGAGTGACATTGGACTTCTACAGATAGAGCGAACAATATCTTAAAAGGTGGAAAGTGTGATAGCAAAATCAAAAGGACAAGGAAGGCAAAAAGAACTGTCAAGACATCTGAAGAGTCGGAGCGTTGCTTTAATAGCAGAGAAAGCAAACTGATAGATGGTGAATGGAGCGCAGAGAACATCAAGTGCTGCACAAAGCACTTCATCCCGTCACATCCTACAAAGTGAAAACTTTCTGTAGGAAGACAGATTTTTATTAGAATTAAAACAAATTCATTATTCATAAAAAAAGAAAAGTTCCACAAAAACTCTCTCAGGTAAGTATTATAATAAACATAAAAGTTACCGGCCTAAGGCAATGGGTTTATGGGAAACAATTTTTTTTTTTCATTTAAAAAAACTATGCAATTGTCTATATATATTTAGGCAGAGAATTCTCTGGTAGTAAAATATTTTAACCCATCAACAACTCCCTTTTTTATTCTGATGGTAAGTGGTGCAGGTCCCCGGAGCAGGGTTTGCAGCTTCCTGCACTGTAAGGCTATGTTCACACGGCTTAATAGTGGGGCGTAATTACGGCCCGCAATTACGCCGTGTGGGCAGGTGGGAGCGGGGAGCCGACACCTCGCCGGCCCATAGACTATCATTACCAGTGGTGCGTATACGCCGCTAGAAAGTGACATGTCACTTATCACCCCCCGCGGCGGATTCGCCGAGCAGGGAGAGGAGACGTAATCAATAGTTCTCTATGAGAACTGTGGATTACCGTAATGACTGGGATGTATTCCAGCCATAATTCGCAGTACGGCGCGAATTACGGACTGAAATACGTCCCATTTTAAGCCGTGTGAACATAGCCTAACTGTGCAAATAACAGAGCTGTAACTAATAGATAAATTGGTGCATCTTTATACTTGTATAACTTTTATACCAAGTATTGGTTGGTATAACCAAAAGTTTTGTTGCTGCTTAAGTCACACCAATTTGTTGTGCGAGACGCTAGGTGTCTCAAACACCTTAAAGGGGTTGTCTCACTACAAGGATTGCTTTTTATGTTAAAGATCTTGCAAAAACAAGTAATTTTGCAATGTATGTCCATTAACAGTGTCCTACCTTTTCCTAGATATCCCCTCTTGTATGGGCTGCATCAACTCCTCATGTCGCTATAGCTACAGACCTGTTTCGTCTACCCTGATAGGATACCGGCCGGTATTTGTCCACTGCCGTGGGGATGCGCCCAAAGTCTCTTATGTCCTCAGCAAAGCAAAATAAACAAAACAATACATTTGGAAAAACTCTTCATTAACCATTCCCCACATGTTGAAAGCTAATCCTTGTAGGAAGACAACCCCTTTAAAGACAACGTCTTGCACAATAGTAAATCTGTCCCTTTTTATGTTATTTAAGAAAGGCTACCACAGCTATTTTGATGTTTATTTTAAGTCACTAAATACAAAGCATTATAACAAGTAATAACGGGATGAAAAACTTAATACCCACATAGTAATACCAGTGATTAATAAGACAAAAGTGAATTACTAGATCTGGCCAGGTAATCGAATTTCAGGAGCCAGTAGTATTCAAATATAATGAATTTCCATGCCTGGCACCAACACTTATATCCTAGCTGCAGTGACAACCTGGTTGCAGATATTTATTAACAGCCAACATGTAGACAAAACCTATTCAACATGTGTCCACACAGATCACACAGCCATTAAGTAATTCCTGTGATTATCAACGTCACTCACAGGTCATTTTTGCTCCTCATTAAGGCTGGTGAGGAACTTCAAGGGGTTGTCTTAGGGTATGTTCACACGGCTTAAAATGGCGCGTATTTCGGCACACATTTAGGCGCACATTGCGCATTATACGCGGCAAAATGCGCACCGCAATTACGGTAATTCATAGCTCTCATAGAGAGCTATGGATTACGCATCGTGCCCCCGCGCGTACAATATGATTGTATTGTACGTGCGGGGGAATTGACATGTCAATTGTTAGCGGCGAATATGCGCCGCTGACCATGCATGTCTATGGGGCCGGCACCCGGCTGGTCCTCCCTGCTTTGGGATTAACTGCTGATTAGCGCATGGTTCCAAAACATCCTGCGTATTGCGGCATGTACTATGTGTACAACAATAAGCCGTGTGAACATACCCTAATAAGGACAACCTCTGCCCTATCAACGGAACGCAGTCCAATTCAGGTGGTACATGAGCCAGCCACTACAAAAACCATGGACCTATGCCTGATAAACAGTGAAGGGGATGTGGCGCTCAATGAAGCTCCAAAGCCCCTTAATTAACTGATTGCTGGGAATCGGAATCCCGCTGACCTCAAAATGAGGGTTCTCTATTGAAATAACTAAGGTTTTGTCTCATTAGTAGTAACTTCCATTTCTCTAATAAACAGTATGAAAACGAGATTCCAAGTTGTCTTTTTCTTTTTCTAGGGACCACAATTATATTTTCTACAAAGCAAAGAATCTGAACTGCATGGATTAAAAATGGAGAGAAAAATCAGGCTGCTTGAACACTAATAAAGCAAGTTCTGCAAATATACCAGGAGTGCTTTAACCTACACAGAGATGTGTCCTCCCTCTGGCAAGTCATATCTCGTGTGTCCTGAGCAGCAGCAACTATACTAGTCAAGGACATACCTGATACTACGGGCTGTGTTTTACACTAAATCACAGCTGGCACTTCCGTCTAAATCTTGTTTTAAAGCCAAGAATTTAGCTTTAGTGTCAAAATACAATATTTGGCCATTGATGTTGAACAGACAGATATACATTATATATAGCATATTTGTGGATGACTGGAAAATACTGCTTAGACTCTGTTCATCATTTTTCAAAAGAAGTTGTGTTGGATACAAATAATTGTGGTACATCTGGATTTAGTAAAAATAATAGACCAAGCTATGTATGATTTTCTTGTATAAACCTAACTTGCCCTCCTTACAGTTCTAGTGGTCTTCTGATTGGATGTTAGCTCCGTCACTCAGACTTGAGAGGAGGACATTTTTCATTGCTGTCCCCATCCTTCATAAGGACTCTCTTTACCAACATTCATGTCTTCCAAGAGAAATATTCAGGAAAAGGTATCCGAGACGTAAAATAATCTTAGATCTTACAAGTGTTCCACAGGCTGAGTTATCTTACACATGGGACTGCTCTAGATCTAACACATTTCTGGGGAGCAGCAATTTCAGTGCATGATCCTAGTGATGACAAGGTCATGGAGGCAGAAAGAAAGTTGTGCCTGACTGGCCCCAGGAAGACACGAGATCACTGATCCTTCAGCCATGTTACTCATTTCCTGGAGTCAAGAATCTCATTTAAAATATAAAACACATTAGAACAAAAATTCAATACAGAATAAACAATCATCAGCATTCCTAAGCCCATTGCTGTAGAAGAGGTTGGCACCTTTTTTCTCTGGGCGCCTGGTCTAGTTCTACATTGATAGTTGCTACTACATAACTGAACTAGATGGAAATTTTTACTTAGAAGTCAAAGTAAAATAGGTTAAAACCCAAGTACTGCCAAATTCTGTTGCCACTGACAAAAAACAGGATACAAAACAATTTTACCTAAGAAACAATGGGTTTTCCCAGTTTTCTCTTCATCAACTCATAAACAAAATAGTGGCAGCAAGATCCATCATACAACAGACACTAGCAGCACCTAACAGGCCACACTGCCTTATAATGGGGGCCGTTGTGTCCATCATCAAGACAGGAATAGGAGCATTGCTTGTCCAATAGAATGGAACTGCAACTGAGCCTCCAACATAGATGTGAATAAGCCTTAGGATTTCTTGGGGTTTAAAGGGAATGTGTCATCAAAAATGAATTATTGTTTAACTCCCGATTTTATGTTAAACACATTTTTTAAGAATTTTTGGTTATATTTCTTTTTAATTTTTCATATCACTTTCAATATTTTTTAAGAATTCTTAAGTCCTGCAGTTATCACTTTGGCCACTAGGCCTTGTTTGCACTGCTTTAACAGCAGTCAGAGAGCTGCTTGACAGTAGCTCCATGCGCATAGGAACCATAAGACTGTTTCTGTCCCATAAATAGGACGGTTTTCTAGTCATGCTGTGTGACCTAGGAAGAATTTACTCTGCAGGGAGGAGGGGGCTGAGAGCTGTAATTATCTCCTCTTGTGACTGGTGGATTCTGTGTTATCTATTCACACAGGTGTCTCCTTTTAGTTTGACCCTGCTTCTGTTAATAATGAGCAGACTACTGAGAATCTTTATCTATAGGGCAGGAAGTGTCAGACTGTTATTAGGCTTAGTGGCCAAAGTGAAAACTGTAGGACTTAAGAATTATTAAAAAAATATTGAAAGTGATATGGAAGATTAAAAATAAATATAACCAAAAATTCTTAAAAAATGTGTTTAACATAAAAACGTGAGTTAAATAATAATTAATTTTTGATGACACATTCCCTTTAAGTTTTTGTGCGTCTGATATACGACTCATCTGTTCTTTATAAATAGTAATACCACAGAAAACTGTTAGCAGTGCATTGTAAGCCAACAGAGAGTAGAAATACACTAAAGACATAAATGACATTCAGAAAGTGAAAGAAACCCTGGATGCAACTGACTTTTTGGAATGAAACATCTTATTAACAGAGCAATAACCTAGCAACACTGCAGCATAAAACAATCTACAAATTGCCACCTTCCTATGCAGTTAGATACTACACACACTCCAAATACTAAGGGGCCGTTTACACCAGGGCTGTGGAGTCGGCAAGCCAAAGCCCCGACTCCTCAATTTCCCAAACCTCCGACTCCTGACTCCCTCATACATGGTGCATGTTTAAGTGATAACTTTACTGTAGTAAAGTGGTAACTCATCAGGCCTGTTAACCACCTTAAAGATCAAATAATCAAGCTAATTAAGAAAACAGACACTGAACAAGCTAAAGGGGGGTAACAATGTTTTGATCATTTTGAACACTTGTGGTTAGAGTTAAAGAAAAAGGCTTATTTTGTATCCAGGTCCAGTCTGCACCAACATTGGAAATGTGTGGAAGAGACCTGGGATCAGATTTTGGTCAAGATATGCTTGAATCTGATCCAGAGCCCAGAAGGATTCAGGCAGTGTTGAAAACCAAAAGGTGGATTTCCCAAATGCTAACAAAATAATAAAAATTAACACTTTGATTTTTAGCCCATGTTCACATGGCTTATTCAAGCCGTAATTGCGAGCCGGATTGCGCTCGCAATTCCGGCTTGAATAAGGGGCGGGTGCGGGGGCGGGGGTGGGGGCGCGGCCCGCTAGCCCCATAGACTTTCATTATCCACGGCGCATATTGCGCCTGGATAATGTGCAAGTGACTTTCTCCCCGCCCGGCGGCTTCGGCAAGCGGTAAGGAGCGACGGGATCCACTGTTCTCTATGAGAACGATGGATTACTGTAATTACTGCGACGGATTGGCGCCGTACTGCAGGCGCAAATCCGGCGCGCAGTACGGTGCCAATCCGCGGCCAAACAAGCCGTGTGAACGGCCCCTTTGGAGCAAAATTGTAGCTAAGCAGATGCTAAATACTTGCAAGTCACATTTATGTATAATATGGGTCAGATGACTGTGTACACAATTACAGTAGCATCATGTACAAAGCTGTAGTGGATGCAGAGATATGGAGCCTGAAAGTCACAAGTTCAAAATATTGTTACCGTTTTGCTTGTCTGTGTAAAATATATTTATTGGATATGACTTTAGGACACAAAAAAATAGTAAATATGCAAAACACTGCAGGAACGTTTGTGGAGTCTCTGAATTTTGTTCTGAGAAATAGTATTGCCTCCATCAGATCCTGCATACATGACCTCACATCTGATCTCATTATTTCCAGACTAGAGAACGGCCTCTCTACACTAACTTGGGTTGGGGGTAAAGCAGTGACCACAGGGGCAACATCTCTAACAATCTCAGGGTATAAAGGAATTGCCTCAGCCACAGTCCGTTTTGATGAATGGTTGAACTCTTCTACTTCTTTGAAAACAGGTGAAAAATTGAGCGATGAGCAGAGAAAAGCCCTCCCCCTTCACACCGAGATGCACATATTCCGTCATTCCGTCCGGAAACCGGACGAAGAATGTTTCCGCCAGGCGGAAAACCCGTGCAGTGGGGGCTGCTGCACGGGTTTTCCATAGCGCCCCATTCTGCTCATTTTCGGACGGTTTTTCAGGCGGTCTGCAAAACCGCAAACTACCTGATAAAAACCGTCCGAAAACCCGTGCAGCGGGGACATGCCCTAACCGTTCGCTTCTCATTTATTACACAAGAAGTGGCTGCTCTGCTCTATATTAATACTTACTAGTGTTGCGCTCCAGATTTAGGTCGGGTTGATTTGGCCAGATCCGAATTTTAAAGGGAATGTGTCATCAAAAAATTACTTACTGTTTAACTCACATTATTAAGTTAAACACATTTTTTAGGAATTTTCGGTTATTTTTTTTTATTTTCCATATCACTTTCAATATTTTTTTAATAATTCTTAAGTCCTGCAGTTTTCACTCTGGCCACTAAGCCTAATGATCGTCAGACACTTCCTGTTCTGTTTAGAGAGCTTTTCAGCAGTGTCTGCTCATTATCAGTAAAAGCAGGGTCACACTGAAAGGAGACACCATTGTGTACAGATAACAGAATCCACCAGTCACAAGAGGAGATGTCACAGCTCTCCCTCTCCCCTCCCTTCACAGTGAAAACTCTCCTATAGAAGTCTATGGGACAGAATCTGTCTTAAGAATCCTATGTGCATGAAGCTGCTGTAAAGTATCTCTCCGACTGCTGTTAAATTAAAGCAGTGCAAGCAAGAATGTCTTCTCCACAATCATATATAGACAGGTAATAAAAACGACTGAGAGGAAAAGAATATGGATCAGGGTCTTGATTTAATAAGTAAAAACAAAATTGGCGACAGATTCCCTTTAAGCAATCTATTGGCAAGCTGTGGAAAATTCGGACAATCAATCTAGTCTTCTATTTTGCCCATCATATGCTCAGAAAATGGAACCCAGATGCTTCGGTCCTTGCTTGTTTCATTCCACCACCATGAAACCCTTTATGCCAATGAATGAGGTTTGTAGGTTTTTGCCTTTTGTTTGCCCTATTTGGCTTGCATAGTCTTTCCCCTATTTAAGTCCCTGCAGGAGATCTATATTTATTGGGAAAAGATTGAAACATGTTGGGAAATTATTTCTGAGCATTGGATTACCCGCATGAGGGACGGGTTCCCGTCAGAGTCGCCCTTATTGGGGTGGTTATCCTATTTAAATAGGTGAGGGGCATGGAAGTCTAAGTGTATGTACATACGGCGTATAGCGACACGTACTGCGTGCGCCGCAATACGCCGGGTGTTTTCAAAGTACGTGCTGGCCAGCGCTGACAGCCGGCTCCCATTGACTTTCACTCTCCAAGAAGTGACGTCAGTTTTTTTCCCCACTGCGTATTACTAACTGAGGAAAACATTGGGCATTCATAGCTCTCAATGAAAGCTATGAATTACCGTAATTGCAGGGTGTATTTCGGGCGTATTGCAGTGCAATATGTGAACATACACTCACAGCGACATGTGAAGCCCTGCCATTCTTGCACTTTTTTTCGACCCCACCGGACTGGTCTTCTACTTATCCGAGAAGGTATTTGCTGGTAAGATGTTCCTATTTTTTCTTTGCATTTGTGGTGGATTTATGTATTTTTATTGATTCTAGTCACTGTATTTACATATGTGCATGCGGTTCATTTCGTTATTCTTTTTTTTAGCTTACTTGTCTTTATTGGATTTAATATATTTTATACATAGTATTAAAAGTTATGTTCTATGATTATTTCTCCACATTGGATTGGTCAATCTAAAGTCTGCCAGTCGGACATAAAAAAAAAAAAAAGAGTAACGTTTTAAGAATGATACCCTTCCTTTGTACTGCCTAACAGACAGGTTCCGATTAATTGCCCAATTTTCCTGCTGACTGGTTGCTCAAAATTTGGATCTGGCTGAATCACCTTGACCTGAATCCAAAGGACAAGTCTACTTCTTGGCTTATATAACCGGCAGAAGATATGTTGCATAAATGTCTGCAACTGAAAATCAGTTGAATTTAGCAGAATGGGGTTGTGTCTACAGCAAACATTAATTTCTGTAAACTCACTCAGAAGAATAGAAGTTGCAGAAATGTCAGCAATAAATCCGCTGCATGTGAATATATCATAAGAGGAGCCATTAGCCCCCTAACTTCTCTATTTTAGTACATATTTGTATTCTTCATAAGCAAAAAATGCTGACGCCATAATCAATTTCTAAAATAAAACTATACTGAAACTAGATTTTTTTTGGGGGGGGGGGGGGGGTGATTTTTTCTAACACTTCTAGAAAATGTAATATTTACAAAGCCTTTTACTGCTCCTTCTCTGACTTGTCTCCCAAACTCTGCAATGTGCAAGCATTCCCCCAGACCTGTCCTTTGTAACCTTAAAGGGGATGTTCACACAGCATTTCTTAGATGCGTTTCGATCCGTGTTTCAGACTCAAACACAGATATAACGGTGTGCAGTGTGATTTACATTGCTTTCAATGTAAAACGCACATCAGCGTTCAGACGATACGTGTTTTACATGCGTTTTTCTATGGGTCTTTCGTATCCGTTCAAAGACTTGGCATGTCATTTCTTGATCTGTTTTACGCAGCAGACGCCCTATTTAAAATTATAGGGGGCGTTTCTGCTGCAGCCACAACACATCCAAACACGCTCCACACCTTGGGCGCATGTTGGATGCTTTTTACGCAGTGCTTCGGAATATATCTTTCGGATCTAAAACGTATCCAAAAATGCTGTATGAACATCCCGTAACACTTCACAGTGCAATGCAAATGGCCTGCCCTCCTTTATTTGCTGTGATAACTATGTCTGTAGATTTAGTCACTGCGCATGTCCCTCCACTTCCTCTGACTGCGGGTTTGGTAGTAGAATATGTTTATTACAAAAGGCGTTACTTTAGGATTTATCCTTACATAAATACCAAAGCCTTTATGTGCATGTTCTAAAGGGGATGTCTACCTCATTGCAACAATTTTCTTTTTAGCATACTGAAGGCGTGATAAAACAAAAAAGCTTTACTCTCCTCTCACCTGTCTTCCAGCGCTGCCGCTGTCCTCCCTCTCCACCGATCTTCTGTTTACTTCCTGACTGGCCAAGCAGGATGTCACCACTGCAACCACCAATTGGCTGTAGCAGTCAAGGGCCATTGCCTGACATCATAGTTCAGAAGTAAACCTGAATGATGCAGTGGTGATGTCAGCCGGAGCCAAGGAACAGACAGAAGACCGGAGGAGAGGGAGGAACACAAGCAACAAAAGTGATGAATATAAGCTTTTTGGTTTTATTAGGTCATCAATTTGCTATAAAAATGTATTTAGATGAAGCAGACTTTTCTTTAAAGGGGTTTTACCACCATAGACTTTTATAGCATAACACTAGGATGCACCATCAAAGTCTAAGATGGTAAAACCCCTTTAAGCTTTCCACAACCAGTATAGCTAGGGCTCTAGAGGTCTTATGTCTGGCCTTTCTGTTGGGTACAAACCCATCATGCATACCTAATTGACTGTCCAGATATAGGACTCATTATTGCAGTGAGTGTAACTTCGTCAACAAGGGCTTGTATTTCTAACATTTAATTATTGCTGCCTAAAAGAAGTGTGGGGCATTAGGCAGGAATCATAGAATGGGTGTTTTGGTTTACAAAACTTGACTCCTATTCAAAGCATATGGTACAAAGTAAAAATCTCCATTATATAGTAATTAAAGGGGATTCCCAACACTTCAAAATGCTTGTAAAAAAAGAAAAGAATCCTAATTACCTCCAGGACGCAGTCATTCTGTTGCCGCAGCCAACCCGGTGTTCCTGGCTGTAGCTGTGAACGTTCATAGGCGCAGCCAGTAACGAGCTGCATCGGCCTTTCATCATGCCCCGACAGACGAACAAGCATTTTGAAGTGAGGGAACTTCCCTTTAAATATTTTCAGTAGTTTCCCACCCTAATCACTCAGCAATTACTGACTTTGTTGCTTTTTGAAAATATGATCTGACCTGTAGTTCTGTTTCAGCTTTCTGGTCAGGCATGCTCAGTTCCAGGCTAGGAAGGTAAGCTCTGCTTTAAAAGGGCAGCAGGGGATGTAACATCTACACAATTTTCTATCTAAAACCTTGTCTGGGTCATCTGCACAACTTAAACACGGCTTTCATTACCAAACCTGTATGCTATGACACCCAACCTACAACTCTGGCCCGATGTCCCCTCTCTTCTCTTCCTGATCCCGTCTGTCATCCATAACCTCCTTCTCTCCTCCCGTCTCCTAAAACTAAACTTGGAGAAAACTGAAATTGTATATTTCTGTCCCACCAGGGCCACTAACCATTACTTCAAGCTCCCCACCCCATCTCTCTATCACTGTTAATGGCACACTCCTCACCAAACCATAAATCCGCTGCCTTGGGAAAAATCTTTGCTCCAATCTGTCCTTCAAACCCCACCCCACTCCAAACCTTCACCTCCACCCTCCGTTTCCACCTAAAAATATTTCCCGAATCGCTCATTTTCTTAACTCTGAAAGCACAAAAAGCTGGATCCGTGCCCTCCTTGTTCAACTCCTCTCCTCGTACTGCAACATCCCCCCTGGGGCCCTCCCAGCTACACCCTCGCTCCCTCCAAACCACCTTAACTCTGCTGCCCTGATTCACCTCTCTCCTCGCTACTCCTCTTCCTCATCCCTCTGCCAATCTCTTCACTGGCTTCCCACTGCCCAGCGAATCAGTTCAAGCTAGCAACTTGACCACAAGGCTCTACAATAACCTCTCCCCCTCATATACTCTTTCCTTAATTCTCTTAAAATACCTCCCCTCACCAACCTCCCTCTTCACGGACCTTCTCCTCGCCTCCTCTTATCACCTCCTCACATAACCTCTCCAAGACTCTCTCGTTTTCCCCCCCACACTTTGGGAAACCCATCACTGCCCCAAAAACCCTCAGACTCACCCTCCCTTCCCCCCCCCCTCCTCCCGACTTCAAAGGTAACCCCTTGAAAACCTACCTCCAGGATTGCCTATAACCAACATTAACCGGTTACACTCCTCCCCACACAATACGGGTCTGCCCCTCACCTTCTCCTTCCCCCTCTTCACCCCTTCCCTGTAGATTGTAAGCCCTCATTGGGGAGGGACCTCTCTCCCTCTGTAAACCCGTTGTTAGTTTACTTATTGTCACTTTGTAATTGTTTGACCAATGTTATTATATGTAACCTTGCCTGAAATGTAAGCGCCCCCTGGAATCAAGGGCGCTCCAAAATAAATGATAATAATAATAACTAGGAACTAATGCGGGAGGCTCAGCAGAGGGGGAGAACAATATCAAATGCACAAGAGGGTGACTACAGGCTTCTCAGCATCCTGAGCAATATAAGTAATCTAGAATAGATGCCAGCAATGCTTGATGGGAATTGTAGTCTGCTATCCTTCTGAAGCCACACCCACTCTTGATGCGCTGAGGGGCGACAGTGTGACAAAATATTATCCATGCTTTGCATGCGGGATTAGTGTTATACTGATGCTGTGTAATGACCCTGCAACCCCTGTCAAGGCTTTTGTCTGAACACCAAAATACCCGTTTAAGTACCCGCCTCATGGGATGACCCAGGAAGGAAAAAGACCATCCTTCCAAGCTCCCTCCAAAAAGACGTGTATAAAAAGAACGGTGCATTCCTGTAGAGTAGAAGTCACTGCTCAAACAGGTTACCTATTAGGCCTTGTTCACACGGCTTATTTGGGCGCGGATTGGAGCCGTACTGCGCGCCGTATTTGCACTGCAGTACGGCTCCAATCCGTCCCAGTAAGTACGATAATCCACAGTTCTCATAGAGAACTATGGATTCCGTCTCTCCTCCCCGCTCGGTGTGTACGCGCCGTAGATAATGACAGTCTATGGGGCCGGCGAGCTGCCGGCCCCCCGCCCCGCTGCACGGCTGCCGGCGTAATTGCGGGGTAAAATCTGTCCCGGCAATTACGCCGGCAATAAGCCGTGTGAAAGAGGCCTTAAAGGGGTCCCTTGTCAAGCAGTAGTGTCTGAAGCCAGCTTGTAGAGAGATGTCAGCTGTCCACAGGGGACAGAGTGATTTCAAATACAACTGAATAAGAGTGATCGGCTACATCCAGCAATCCAATAGAAATGAATGTGCAGCCATCCACCACCCTCTACAGCTGGCTACTGGCAAGCCACAAGCTGGCTGCAAA
This sequence comes from Phyllomedusa bahiana, assembly GCA_025379985.1. NCBI lineage: Eukaryota > Metazoa > Chordata > Amphibia > Anura > Hylidae > Phyllomedusa > Phyllomedusa bahiana. The sequence continues at coordinate 152,906 of JAODAL010003521.1, forward strand.
TGCAGCTTATCGTGATAGGACAACACCATTAACCTCTTTCCGCCGCAGCCAGTTTTGATCTTCCTGACAGAGCCCCATTTTTTAAACCTGACACGGGTCACTTGATGTGGGAATAAGGGCATGTCCACACTGCACGGGTTTTAGGCCGATTTTTCAGCCGGTTTGCGGTTTTTCAGACCACCTGAAAAACCGGCCGAAAATGAGTACAATGGTGCTCTATGGAAAATACTGTGATAGCACAATCTTCCGTCCGGTTTCCAGACGGAATCTGTGCTTCTCAATGTGAAGGGCTCTTCTCCGCTCATCATCCGGCAAACCGACCGGCATTTGTTCTGTGCCGTGGGAACGCACCCTAACTTTTCCATACTTTTACCTATCCATGTAATTGAGAGATTGCTTTCTCAAGACTTATGTATGAAAACTACCTAGCAGTAAAACAGTTCTAGCAACCAATCAGAGCTTTCATTTCACAGCATCTATTGGTTAAATGGCCGGGATCGGAGCATGCGCCCTTACTTATATTATGAAATATACAGCAAATGTTGGTAAGGATTTAATGAGTATCTCAACCACAGAAAACACATGAAAAACACACCGTGTGAAAACAGCCTTAGAGCCATAAAACTCATTACATTTATTAAAATGAAGCAAAATGTTTATGTAATTTTACACTAACCAGCAGCTCATAAGGAACCAAACAACATTTATTAAAATGGTTACAACAGTTTTTGGCGTAAAATACAGTATTTTCAAAGGTCGCACAGTGACATGTGCCAAAATTGTACAAAACCTTTTGTCCCCACCTGTCACATTTGGAAAGTGATGTAAGATCAGATCTATATGTGCTCATAGCATGTGAAAGGTTTTCTTGCCCATTCACTTCTAGGTGAGTTATGAAAACAGCAGAAGGCGGTAAGCTCAGCTACTGCTGCAGTGCCGGCCATTGTTCTACCCGGGGGCTGGCTATCCTGCTGGGCTTGGGGTTGGCTTCCTATGAAGGCAGGTTTGGGTTTCAAAAGTTGTACCCACATTAATTGGACCCATAGAGGTCTATAAGCTGAATAAACCAATAATGCGGTTTTCCACCTAAACTTATTGAGATGGCCAAAAACATAACTTAGACCCATGACTGGTTAGAGGGGGACACTGCCTAACAACCACAGTGTTTTCAGTGGGGTGGTCCAGCAGAACATCTCTAGCGACCAGTCTAAGGGAAGGACTTTTCATCTGCCCCATCATAGAAACTGTTTAGAAAACACAATTACATATAAAGTCTGTGCACTTAGGAGTTCCCAAGCTTTAAACCAGTTTCATGAAGGATATGAAGAGAGCTTTCTGTCATAAGACACACGTGTGCTAACAATAGCTGTCATTCCTATGTATAAACGACAGTACTGAGGCCGGGGGTGCTGCACATAACACTATAGAAGCTCCACGTATTCAGAACTTGCCCCGACCCCCATATATAGCATGGCTGCATGTATCTCTGGTGTCAGGCCACAGCTTACCATCCTTCCTCCTGACACAGGGACGAACTCGCCACTTCTGCCATCTTCTGTCTGGTTCACAACAGCCAGGCGTGTCCGGACAGACAACGACCCTCAGGAACTATGTCAATGACTCTTGTCATTAATAACCAGAAGTCCGGCGACACCTCATCTAAGTACAGTCAATCCGCGGCACTCCTTTTACACGTGCAATTAGAGGTATTCTTTATTGAATAATTCAGGTACAGCAGTAGATGTAGCTCTCCATAGAGTAGAATGAATCACAGGTACAATGCAGAGGCGCGGGTATTCCAGATGACAATGCAACGCTTTGGCCTAGAATAGGCCTTCATCAGGTCGAATCTGGAGGGACAAAAGTAATGCACATGAGACAAGGACAATGGGGAGACGTATGCTGAAGAGGAGGAATGAGAAGAAGAAACGAAAGAGAGGAAAAAGGAGGAAAGGAGCAGGGGAGGATGTACTGTATGAAGCATGGCTATGGGCCGGTAGTCTCTACTCTGTGATGTGCAGCCGTGTCAGCATGCAGTGCTTTACATGTCAGGTCCTTTCCTCTCTAGGACATCTGGCCTAATGTTTGTGGCAGACAACTCGCACATACTATGCTGAAGCTGGACAGGAACCTGGCCCTTGTGACAGTTGGCCGCCCAATGTAGGGGTTTTGTGGCTTTTTCATAGTCTTTACACTACCACCACTTCTTCAGGGGCTGAATGACTTCTAAAAGAGAGGGATCAGTAAAACTTCAAAAGGCAGGGGATCAATTTAAAAAACTTCTAAGAGCAGGGGGTCAGATAAGACTTTTATAGAGGAGGGATCAGTAAACTTCAAGAGGCAGGGGGATCAGATAAGACTTCTATAGGGCAGGGGACAAAAGACTTCTAAAAAAGCAGGGGAACAGATAAACTTCATAGAGGGGAGTGATCAATAAACTTCTATAGAGGGGGGGTCAGATAAATTCTATAAGGCAGGGGATCAGATAAGACTTCTATAAGGAGGGGACAGATAAGACTTCTATAGAGGCGGGGGACAATAAACTTCTATGAGGCAGGGGAACAATAAGACTTCTTTTTAGAGGCAGGGATCAGATAAACTTCTATAGAGGCAGGGAAAAAAACTTTTATAGAGGCAGGGGATCAGATAAAACTTCATAGGCAGGGATCGATAAGACTTCTAAGAGGGGATCAATAAGACTTTTATAAGGGGGGGATCAGATAAAACTTCATAGAGGGAGGGGACAATAAACTTTTATAGAGCAGGGACGATAAACTTTTTATGAGGGGGGGGTCAGATAAGACTTATAGAGGCAGGTGATCCTAATGTTTGTGGCAGACAACTCGCACATACTATGCTGAAGCTGGACAGGAACCTGGCCCTTGTGACAGTTGGCCTGACCAATGAGGGGGATGCGGACTTCTATAGGCTAGTCAGATAACCACTTCTGCAGGGGCTGATATGACTTCTATAGAGGCAGGGGATCAGATAAGACTTCTATAGAGGCAGGGGATCAGATAAGACTTCTATAGAGGCAGGGGATCAGATAAGACTTCTATAGAGGCAGGGGATCAGATAAGACTTCTATAGAGGCTGAGATCTGACCACCATGTCATCACTGTATGGCGGTATTATTGGTTTCACTGGCTGTATAGACCTGGGATCTTATCACTGTGTTGTCACTTTATGGGGGTATTATTAGATATAGTATCTGCACAAAGCTGGGATCTGATTATTTTGTTGTCACTGCATGGCAGTATTACTAGGTATATTGTCGCACAGAGCTGGGATCTGATCACTATGTTGTCACTGTATGGCAGTATTATTGGGTATAATGTCTATAGAGAGCTAGAATCTGACCATTATGTCATCACGGTATGGCAATATCAATAGGTACATTGCTTACATAGTGCTGGGATATGACCACCATGTCATCACTGTATGGCAGTATTATTGGGTATACGGCCTGCCAAAAGCTCGGATCTGATCCCTATGTTGTCACTTTATGATGGTATTATTAAATATGCTGCCTGCACAGAGCTCATATCTGATTACTGGATCATCACTGTAGTGCGGTATTATTAGGTATACTGTCTGTACAGAATGTCATTATTGTATGGCGGTATTATTCGGTATACCACCAGCAAAGAGCTGGGATCTGACCATCATACTGTCACTATTTGGCTGTGGTATTCTGTATACTGCCTGTACAGACCTCAGATCTGACCATTACTGTATGGCGGTATTATTAGATATATTGCTTACCCAGCGCTGCTATCTGACCACTAGACCATCACTGTACAGTGGTATTATTAGGTATAATGCCTGAACAGCGCTGGGATCTGATTACTATGTCATCACTATACGGCGGTATTATTAGGTATACGGCCTGTACAGAGCTGGGATCTGACCACTATGTAATCACTGTACGGCGGTATTATTAGGTATACTGCCTGTACAGTACTGGGATCTTTCCGCTATATTGTTGCTGTATTCTTAGATATACTGCCTGTACAGAGCTGGGATCTGACCGCTATGTCATCACTGTATGTGGTCACTCTATGGCTGTAATATTATGTTATAGTACCATTAGCATCAGGCTCTGTGATCCTGAGCGACAATGTGGTCACACTCTATGGTGTATAATTAATATTAATGCCTAGTGACCCAGAGCTGGGATCTGACCACTATATCATCACTGTATGGCGGCTTTATTAGATATACTGCCTGTACGTAGCTGGGATCTGAGCACTATGTGATCACTCTATGGTGGTAGTATTAGATTCTGGAGCACTTAGTGGCAGCATAGACCTGTGTGATCAGGTGTTGATGATCCACTCTTCTCTTCCTGTGGGGGAGATGATCAGACATTTGCTGTATTGCACAGCACGGTACTGGTTGTGGTGGCAGGACAATACTGTACATGTGCCAGGCAGCTCTGTAGTCCCAGCCCTGGGCCAAACAAAGCGGTGACACCAGAAGAAAGAAACATGTACATCAAGTAAAGAAGATAAACTAGTATAGTAAATGAGTAGTGAGGCAGCGGCTTCGGTTGCACACACTGTGTCTTGGCGCAGGGGAAAGTACCTGGAAAGAAGGCGACCCCACGGGCCTCCAGCGTAGAGCTAACCGGCGGATAACATTACACTACAGCAGCACTGGATAAGCACAAAGTGCCGATGTCACATCGAAACGGCGCACCCGGAAGTGAGCAGCTCAGCGGCATGTCGCCTGGCCTCGAACCTTAAGCCCTCATTTGTTAGTTGTGCTGCCGAACCTCCACAACGGCGTCGTGCGCAAGCGAAAACGCAGGAGTGGAAGTAGTTGCTAGACAGTGTAGTTGGACTTGTATTCACCACACCCTGTAACCATGATAATACAACGACGTTTGAATCGCTAGTGTGAGTGAATGCAAGGGGGAAGCAGCCAATGTGGAAATATGCGGAGTTATTATAACGTAGTTTTGGAGCTGTGAGAGTGGCTCTCCAGAGGGCGAAATTCTGTGTAAGAGGATGAGGGGAGACGGGACATGTATGAAACGGGGAAATGACACGAGGCCTGAGAAATCCACTGATCCTGCAGATTACAGTGGCCTCAGGAGACGATGATCTCAACATACAGTGGTCTTTCCTGGGACACTATGTGTAGTGCGGTTCAGAGACCCAATGTCCAAGACACTGATCCAACCAATTATCAGGAACATTTTACTTGGGAATCATCTGTAGTATTGCAGTGAATATAGTGATTGGTTGTCTATAGCACTGACTGGCTCTACATGTTAATGGAGGTAGCATGCAGTGATGTGGGCGGTTTAAGTAATCCGCCTCCCTACAGTGCAGTGCTACAAGTTCCTGTACTGCTCTTCACTTGACACTTAGAGAGGTGCTATGCAGTGATTTTTGGTCTAAGTAATGCCTCTCCCTCTGACAGTGATAGTGGCGTTATTACTACTGTCCTGATTCTGTCTCTTACCATTTAATTAAGTTCAGGTGCATGCAGATGATTGGCTGTCTAGTACGCCTCCCTACAGTGCAGTACTTACATTTCTGTACTGCTCTTTACTATGTAATTTAGTTAGGTGCATGCAGTTATTGTGCGGTCTGAGTAGTACTCCTCTCTACAGTACAGTTCCGATACTACATGTCCTGTACTCCGCTCTTTTACATTTAATATATGAGGTGGGCATGGCATGATTTGGCGGTTTAAGTATCGTCCATCCCAACAGTGCAGTACTCTAACATGTCCTGTACTGCGCTCTTACATGTATTAGTGAGGTGCATGCAGTAGATTGGCGTCTAGATAGTTCCCTCCTACAGTAACTTGTGCGCTACAACATGTCCTGTACTGCTCTTACATGTATTAGTGAGGTGCTATGCAGTGATTTGCGTCTAGATAGCGCCTCATCTACAGACATGCGTTACTACAATGTCCTGTTACATCTCTACATATACTAGTGAGAGTTGCATGCAGTTAGTTGGGCGGTTTTAGTATCGCTCCCTACAGTGCGCGGTACTAACACGTCCTGATACTGCGCTCTTACATGTTATTAAAGTGATAGTGCATGCATGTAGATTGTTGGTTCTAGTAACTCCTCTCTAAGTACAGCTCGTTAATACACTCTCTGTACTGCTCTTTAGGGATTATTAGTGAGGATGCATGCAGTGATTGTTGGTGCTAGTATCGCCTCTCTTCTATACATCGTTCGTTACTACATGTACTGAGTACTGCTCTTACATTTATTAGTGTAGGATGCAATGCAGTGACTTGGGTTCTAGTAGCGCCTCTAATTACAGTACCAAGTGCTTTACTACATGTCCAGTAAACTTCTCTTTACATTTACTACAGTGACGTGAATGCAGTGGAATTGCGTTATGTATCAGCCTCCCTACAGTGCGTACTACACCGACCTGTACGCGCTCTTAACATGGATTAGTTAGGTGTCATGCAGGTGTTGTTTGGTCTATTAGCGCCTCTCTACAGTACAGTGCTGTTACTACCATACTTCCAGTACTGCTCTTAGGTGTATTAGGTGAGGTGCCAGGCAGTGATTGTTTGTTCTAGTAAGCGCCGCTCTTTCACATACATTGCGTTACTACATGTACAGTACAGCTCTTTACATTTATTAGTGAATGTGCATGCATTATAAGGTCGGTCTATAGTCTAGCGTTCTCTCTGGTACTCGTACAGTGCGTTACTAAATGTACCTGTTACTGCCTTACATTTATTATTAGAGTGCAAAGCAGTATTGGATCGGTTTTTATAGTACCTCTTCTTGTACATTGGTGGTACCTCACATGGACCCAGGGTTAATTATGATTTAAATCTAACTGATTTAAATTATCATGATTTAACAATCACGATTTAAATCACTAGTCATAAGGCTGATCTTAAATCGTGATTTTTGCTGTGAAAGAAAGGCTGGGACCTCTGCGGATGTCCAATTCAGTTTTTGAAGAACTGCGTAATTAAAGAGCGAGCGTCTGTGACATAATAATAGGAAGAAGACACTTACCACTAAGATCCTACAGAAACCTCTGTAAGATCAAGGCATAGTGAAATGTTACACATATACAGCCTTTATTCTACTGATTAAACAACTCAGCATTATCCCTCATGATGGAAGGAACCTTAGGATGTAAAATATTTTCCTCAACAAAGCATTTTTATTGAAAAAAATCCGATTTAAATCAAAAAAAATCCGATTTAAATATAAAAAATATGATTTTTTTGATTTTGTTAAAAAAAACAATGATTTTTATACACCCTGACATGTACTGTACTGCTCTTACATGTGTTAGTGAGGTGCATACAGTGATTGGCAGTCTAGCTGCGCCTCTACAGTACAATGCGGTATTACATGTCCTGTACTGCTTTTACATGTATTAGTGAGGCGCATGCAGTGATTGCCGATCTATAGTCTCTACAGTACAGTGTGGTACTACATGTCCTGTACTGCTCTTACATGTATTAGATGAGTGTACTCACTGATTATGTGATCTAGTCATCACCTCTCTACAGTACAGCTGTTCTGTACTACATATGTCCTTACTGCTTCTTATATGTAGATAATGAGGTGCATGCAGTGGTGTGGTGGTGCTTACGCTACATGTCCAGTACTGGTCGAATAACAGGGTATCTTAGTAAGGAGTGCAATCATGATTGGTGGTCTAGTAAGAGCTCTTCTACAGCACATATAACGTAAGCTAACATATCCTGTACTGCTTTAACATGTAGTAGTGAGCTGAATGCAGCAGTTGACGGTCTAGTTACGCCGCTCTAACAGTAACAATTTAGACTACATGTCCCTGTACTATCATAGACTCATACAATGTAATAGGTACAGTCTGCATGATTGGAGGTCTAGTATGCCTCTCTCTCCAGTACATTAATCAAAATTTTCTTTTACAATTCTTACATGTATTACTGAGGTACGATTCAGTGAATGGCGTCAATAAAGGGCCTCTACTACAGTATAGTAGCGGCAATATGCTATCATGTTCTGTATGGCTATACATCATTAGTGAGTGTGCATTCAGTGATTGCGAGACGTCTATAGCGCCTCTCTACAGTACAGTGCCGGTACTACAAGCGTCCTGTAACGTACTCTTACCATGTGTTAGTTGCATTGCATGCAGTGATTGGGGTCTAGTAGCGCCTCTCACAGTACCAGTGCTGTACTACATAGAGACCTGTACTGCTCTTACAGGGTGTATTAGCAGTGCATAGGCATGGAATTGGTTTATAGAATAGCGCCTCTCTACAGTACAGTGCGGTACTACATGTCCTGTACTGTCTTTACATGTATTAGTGATGTGCATGCAGTGATTGGCAGTCTAGTATATCCAGCATCCTCATATATATAAAATCCAAAAATTGTAGAAGCATCACAGATAAAATCGGCATACAGGACACAAACTGACGCGTTTCAGGCCATAAAACAAAGGTGTGTAGATTTAAAATCAGAGTCACAGGCAGGAAACAGACATAAATACCTTATAATAACATTGTAAACATACTGTATATCAGCATTGTAACCCTAAGTCCTGCCTATTGTTTAATCCATACGGTCGGAAACTTCTGGTTCCGGCAGTAGCACAGGAGGATATAGGTCACGTCGGCTCCCTGCTCCCACCAGCCAAAACATCCCTTAGCTGCTTACTGCAGTGTAGACCAGCCGCCCAAATCACCCGAGGACTATCCGCATACCTGCAACGGTCCTTCCTAATAGGCAGGTACCTCCTGCACAACATGCAGAAACCCGGAGCTACCCGAGACCAGTCGCATGTGGAATCCAACATGGCACCGGCTCCTCAATCACAGCCCGTAGATACAGAAGGCGATCACAACAGCAGCGGGGGAGATACAGAGGCTGCAGAAACAAATGGCAGCTCTCTTACTACCAATAACACACCCCTAAATTAAGGTACCACATATCATGCCATTGATTATAAGCGCTTGGTTATGGAGGTGGCCAGACAGATTGCACCAGACTAGCAGGCGATCTTGGAGACAACAGTGCAGGCCTCCTTATGAAAAACATAACGGAAGAAAGTACAAGCACTCATCTTTACTTAGACGATTGAGGAAGTAGAGCTCGAGAATAAAATGATCAGGAGAGAATACTGATAACATCATATGCTAGGCTGATAACTCTCGCGACTGAAAGCTCAACTTGCACAACAGGAACACATTGAAGACTTGGAAATCTGCTCCAGACGGAGTAATTTGAGGTTGGTGGGCCTTCCTGAGTCTTTTAAACAGAGAGACCTTCAAGATTTGTGCCAAGATGAGTTACCTAAAGCACTGGGCATTCATCACAGTTGCCGCATTGAACTTTGTTGCATGGAGTGGCCGCAGAATGAGGAGTTTTAACTCCAAAATCCCTCCGGACTTCAGATTACCAGACAGAAAAAAAACAGACAATAATAATGAAATTCCTGGACTGTAATGATAACATAGAAGTCCTGAGAGCTCACCGTAAGCTGGGCGCAACTTTACTTATAAGGGACCACAGGGTACTACTTTTTGAGGACTTCTCAGCGGACGTCTCAGAAACGAAGAGCTTTCAGCAAGATCTGCACGACAATATTGCAGCAGAAAATTCGGTTTTAGATTCTGTATCCGGCAGCTCTAAAAGTACTAAACCCAAATGGATCACCCAGGTCTTTGGAACTTGTTGGGCATCGACGAGCGTACCAGATGTCGCCAAGCCTCACGCACCAATGAGAAACTCATGGCAGAAGCCACTAATAAGAGGCAAAAGGAAGCTCCCTGTACCCTATTGCCGTCTCCATCTGCACCAAAGGAACGCCAGCTGACAACAGGGGGACCGCAAGTTGACCTAACACAGGACTGATGCTTCCAGAGCCACTTAGCTCTGACACATAAATGTCTGGGGGATGTGAGTATAGCGGGTACCAAGTATGTCATGCATCATGATCCATAGGGTAAATGATAATCTGTTATCATGTTTGTGTTCTATTTAGCTGGGTAAGGCACATCAGCTCTTTAGCCTAAACTGTTGGAACTGGTCAGACGAGAGTTATTTAGGAGATTTTGCCCTCTAGAAAAAAGAAAGTCGATGTAACGCAGTGGAAGGAGTGGTGGCCCTTTTGTGTTTTGCAATGTGCTAGGTTGCACAAGTTTTTACTATTTCTAGAGTTCTTAACACATTTGTTTATGTTGATGCGATGTGCTCTCCCCTTGCAATTACTATTGCAATACACCCCTACACGAGTGAATCCCGCACTGTTACCTACACAGATCATGGTGTCCCTGCAAGCAAAATTCACACGGACAAAGCTTTACTTGCAGATCATCTCTTGGAATATAAAGGGGCTCCGCTCCGCTCCCCGAATAAGTGGGTAAAGGGATCTGAAAAAACGAAGTAAAGTGGCCTCCGCCCCTATTGTTTTTCCAAAGAATCCATCTGAGCGCAAGACTGACCTACATTAAAAAAACGGTTGGAGATAGTCATGGTGGGTTGGAACATGTCTTCAGCTCCTCGTCAGAGAGTGGCAGGGCCAGTTGTTACTCTTATGCATAAAAATTTTCCTTTGGATTTAGTCTCACGTGACCATGATGAAGATGGTAGAATTTCATATCTGTTTATTAAATGGGGGGAGGGGATCTCAGTCTCTTCAATGTCTATAGGCCTAATGGACAAAATGGTTAATTTTTTCAGAGGTTGGAGGAGAGGATCTGGCGGGACAGGAGCTCATGCCAAATCATAGGAGGAGATATGAACTCTGTTCTGTACCACCTTTGAGGACACAGTAAAACAAAAAAAGTGTGCCAACACATCAGAGATCTAGTGTGACTGCTCACACTGCAGATAATAGGGTCCTACGACACCTATTAAAAACCGTCAAACCACGACTGATTAGTATGTACCGGTAAACAGAATCCTGATCTAAAGACCATACCTTATTTTTCTCCAGATCAAACCAGTCGGTGTGTCCAGATTGATGACTTAATTTTAAGAATGCCCCAAATTTTAATGATTATATCATAACGGTACCACATCATCCACCGATTTCTCTAGTTTTGCGGAAGCATTCCATAAATGTTCAGATTTTATCTGTAAATTTCCCTCCTACCTAGCTAAGACTGACTTGTTCGCAGACTTGTTTAAAGGGGTTTTGCCATGAAGTAAAATCGACGTGGGAAGTTTGTAAATTAAATAATAAACATTTTTCACCATTCATCATAATATAACCCCTTAACGGACACCGCCTGTTTGACCATTCCCTTACACAGCCCTATTTTCTTGAAATCTGGCCAAATGTCACTTATGTGAGAATAACTTTTTTTGCGACACTATTTACCTAGCATGTCGATTCAGAGGAATTGAGTTTATCGACGTCAACATTGTGCTTAAATTAGAAGTAATTTCTTTATCCATTACAATCTGTTTTTATGTGTGAAAGCATAAAAAAAATTTCATGAAAATTTTTGAAAAATTTGCGAGCTTTTGAAAGTTGCAAAATTTCTGCGTGCAAGACAGATCAATTTATTCCCCACAAAATAGTTTATAACTAGCATCTACCATATGTTCCACTATAGGTTGCATTCAATTTTTTAAATTTCTCTTCTTTCTTTCTTTTTATTTACGACAATTAGGGGGCTTAGAAATTTTAGTAGTAAATTTCTCCCAAACATTTTCAAGAAAATTGTGCAATATACATTCTTTTTATTAGTGACCACTTCCAGTTCTGACGTGGCTTCTTGAGGGGCCCTGCAAGTTAGATAACCCGATAAGTGACGCCATCTGAGAAAACTAGAACCCCTTAACGAAATTTACAACACTATTTTAAGGTAAGTTTGATAACCCGTTTAGTATAGATTCACAGAAATAAAAAAGCAAAGTGGAGGTGAAATTTCACAAATTCACGTTTTTTTGCAGATTTTCAATATTTATCCATTATTTACTGGAATACAGAAATTTTTGACACACAGTGTAAATTCAACTTAATATCAACTTCTCCCAGGTTCAGTGCGTTTTAGAGAATATGCCATATGTGGGAGCGCCCCTATGTTGGCCAATAATTTGGCTCAACCATAACCCCAGAATAGAGGAGCGCACCAACTATACTCTTATGGTCTACCATTTTCAATAAACGACTTTTAATTTAGGCGCCATTTTAGAGTTTGGGGACTAAGCACCCTAAGGTGGCTAAAACTTAATACACACCCTAAATAGACCGCATATGGAAACTACACCCCTAAAGAATATATCCAGGGTGAAATTGGAAGTAGCATAGACCCCAACACTGATTCAAAAATTTTTTTTAGCATAAAGGCAGTGCAAATTAAAAAAACATTTTTTCCATTAATTTGCAATTTATCTTAAAACAGTTTCATCATATACAAAGGCAATCCTGAAAAAAACAACCTAAAACTTTGTTAATAGCAATTTCTTCCAATTTTTCCGCATAAACCCTACATGTGGGTAAAACCTGCTGTTTGGGGGCGCATGGCATTGCGTATACAACGAGGTGGAACAGCGCGCTATTTGGCTTTTGGAACCGCAGATTTTGGTGGGGCCATGGTCGCATTTGCAAAGCCCGCCAAAGATACAGAACAGGCGAAAACCTTTCCCAGAAGGTCGCCCCATTCTTTTGATTCAACACCCATCACGGGATCTCATCAAGGTGGTGTATCTGTGCATTTTGATGCACAGGTTTTCCATAGTTTTTATTTTTATAGCATTGGGCAATTTGAAAATGCGGGGGAAAAACGCAGTTCGTCATTGTATTTTTTGAGTTTCAATAGTTACAGCAATTCGTCCGCTGCCAGTGTAAATGCATGTGATAACTTACTATGAGGGGTCGGTACAATTGTAACAATGATATAGATTTCTATATCAGTTTTTATTCTCCTGTTTTATTACTTTTAAACACAGTACGAAATTACTTCTATTAAAATTGTAGTTTTTTGAGTTTTACTGTTCTGACAGCCATAACTTTTATATTTCGCTGTGTGCAGCAGCTGTGTATTGGGCTTAGGTTTATTTTTGCGCGCGCGGTATAGAGTATGACGTTTTTATTGGTACCATATGCCGGTGCATATTATGGCTCGTGTTCACTTTTTTATTAAGGTTTTTGGTGAGAGCGTTTTGAACAAAAATACAGCAATCTTGTATTGTTTTTTTATTTTTTTATATACGTCACTTGTACGGTATAATATGACAATGGTAAGCTATCATACACAGCAGGTCAATGCGATTACACCTATTCCCAATTGTATATTTTTTTTATGTTTTAACTGCTTTTTAGTCAATAAAAACACTTTTATTCAACCGGAACAATACTTTTTGAGCATCGCCATTACAGTCCGAGCCATAACTTTTAATAAATTTTCTGTGCTTGGGAGCTGTGTAGGGGAACTTGTTTTTTTTGCAAGATGAGTTTGATATTTTTATTAGTATCAAATTTTTGGGATGGACAAGCTTTTTTAATCCAGCATATTTAAATCCATTTTTTTTGGAGGTCCAAGTGTAAGAGAAAATAACTGCCAATCAGTAGGTATTCTTTTATTTTTATTCTTTTAACAGGGCACACCATGCAGTGATCCCTTGATAAGGTCTTAGCCTTTACTCCTTTGGGTTCCGCTACGATATATGGGCGATACCCTATTTTACATATTTTGTTTATGATGAAGGCAGCTTAAAAAAAAAAAGAAAAGTGTTTTTATTGTTTAAAAAAATAATTATATGCATCGCTATCTTCTGCATACGCTATACAATTTTATCCTATTTTTCCGTAAACAGAGCTCTATGATGACTTCTTTTTTTATGCTGGATTAACAGCAACGGTTTTAAATTGGTACAAAACTTTGGCGTTTATAGGAGATTTTTTTGATCGCCTTTTTATTCCATTTTTATGTGCTGCGGGAATGAACAATAATCTTTAATTCTGCGTTATTTGTTTTTTTTTCTATTTTGTTTTTTTCTTATAACAGCGGTTTCACCGTAACGTAGTTAATTAACATGACAATTTACACAGGCAGGTCGTTACGTCACGACGGACGATACCCAAATATGGTAACTTTATTTATTTTTAGATCATTTTGGGGCGATTGGCGTTTGTAAAGGGGAAAAGGCGGCTGAAACTCGTATTTTTTTTTTATTTTTTGTGTTGTGTTATACATGTTTTTTCCACTTTTTTAAACTTTTTTTTTCACATTTTTTTTCCCACGTTATTTTTTTCTTTTCCCCTCTCCCCATAAAGGGGGATTTGAATGAGAGATCTTTTAGATCTCTCCATTCAATAGGAATCAGTAACCATAAGCTTGTTCTAAATACAGGTTCCTATGGTAACATATCAGTCACGATGCCGGGTTCATTCCCACAGGGCAACGGCCGTGCATCGTGACTCACAGACAACTCCGGAAGGCAACTCTCACTTTGCCTCCGTGGTGTCTGTAAGTAGTCATGGAGCCGCACTGGATGCCCGATGTTTTCCTGATGCGGCTGCTGCCGCCAGACAGAGATGCAGGAGGAGCGATCTCCTCCTGCTCTCTCTAATTATTGCGACCCGATCTTCCGCGATAAATAAGGTGGTTAACCCCAACCCCCCCTCCATACACCTCCGGATCGATCCTGGGTCGGGCCGACGTCTGCGGATGTCCAGCTATCCATCACACGACCTAGGTTGCGTTAACCCCCCGAAACCTAACCTGGACGTTATTGGAACGGCAAAGGTCTCGTGAAGCGTGGTTAAAAATTCTGCACCGTTTTTGTCTAAGCTGCTCCATAGTGATCCATTGTTTGCATCTCATCTCCAGGGGATACAACCAGGGCTGAAGAGCTCCTCAGTCCCGGTCGCACATTCTCAGATACATCCACCTCACCTCTCAGGCAGCTAATGAGTGTTCATCCCCCAGGTGCTGTCATTTTCTCTACTCTCGTCCCTCATGACCTCCTTATAAACTCTAAGTCAAACAGAGTGCAAATACATTTAAAAAAAGCAAAAACCACGAGCGTCAGAATGTACATTGATGAATAGAAAATAAAATCCACAGGATTGGTTTTTCTGCAGTGATTTGAACCGAGGAACTACCCTGTGCCTGTATGCAAAAGTTTTACCTCTGAGCTACATTGTAACTATTCACAGCTCATTGTTACTATTCACAGCTCATCACATAAACAGACCTTTCTTTGACTAGAGAGAGGAAAAGCAAGGTGATGTCATCTTGCAGGGTCACATGATATGCAAGGTGTAAGAGGAAAGATAATAGCCTATACATCCCTGTACAGACATAAACTAACTAGCATCTCTGCAATAGCTTCGGAAAAGTGAGGGCTGCATATAAGACCTTCCAGCTAAACAACTCAACTTCGAATAGGTTAAACTGGGAAAATGCTAAACGGGAGTTCGACCTCTGGTCAGAACTTAAGAAAGAAGTACACAAATCGCATATACATTCTTCCCTTTTTAGGTATGGAAATAAATCAGGAAAGATCCGCTCCAGACTCCTAAAGGGTACCTATAAACCATCCCATATTACAGCCATCACAAAGCCAGAGGGAGTTATAACCACTGACCCCACACAGATTAATGATTAGCGCAGACGCTTTTATGCCTCTCTGTATTCTGCTGAGGAATGGCAGTGTGGAAGATAGTAAGAGCTATATATCTAATGTTAACCTACCATGCCTGCAATTCGTCAAAGGGAAAATTAATAAAGAAAATTTCCCAAAGAAGAACGAAAGTTAGGACAGAGCCATACTACCATCTTAATACAGCAAAGCACCAGGCCCTGACCTGACTTCAGAGACTTAAAATCGTATCCTGAAAGATCAGGTAACCCCGATTTTTAAACAATCCTATAATTCAATACTGCAAAAACGGTACATGTGGCCCGAATCTAAGAATGCCTTTATCAAAGTTATGCCAAGAAAGGGCAAGGACCCTCTCCTCCCCGCCTCATATAGACTTCTATAACTTATTGATGTACTGTAGATCAAAAGATATTATCAAAAATAATGGCTGATCTTCTGGCAGAGTTTATGCCGTATCTGATTGGCCCTTCTCAGAAAGGGTTTATCAAGGGAAGAGCAGCAGTGGGAAATATCAACAAAGTGCTGGTGGTACTGGAGAGGATCAAGCACAGATCGGTCTTAGTGGCCTTAGATGCTGAAAAGGCCTTTGACAACGTTCGATGTGAATGGCTTTGGCTTGTCCTGGATGCTGTCAGTGTTACTGGAACTTTTAGGTCCTTCTTGTCGGCTATCTACACTAACCCTGAAGCACGAGTCCACACTCCGGGCTTCACATCATCACCAATTCACATTGAGAAAGGGACCAGGCAGGGGTGCCCACTGTCGCTCCTCATTTTTTACCTTGCCCTAGTACCCCTGGCGAGGTACTTAGAGGATTCTGATCTTTTCTTTGGGATTAAAATAATAGGCAAAGATATCAAAATCGCACTTTTCGCAGATGACTGTATCCTGATAATTTGCGAATTATCAGGATATAAATTAATTGTCACCAAAAGTGAACTCCTAGACATTGGCCCTAGACTTTCAAAGACACAATGACGTGACCTGGGTGTGGAAGTTGTTTTGGTCTTGGATCATATTACTTATCTGGGGATCAAAATTGGCCAAACTCCAGATACCATTTATAAACTAAACTTTCCCCCAATTATTAATAAGATATTTCAGGATCTGAGTCGCTGGAACTCCCTACCATTATCTATAGCAGGCAGATGTCATGCCATAAAAATGATCTGCTTTCCTAAAATATTGTATCCTTTACACACCCTCCCTTTCCTATTAAGGCACTCGGACATGAACAGGATTAACTCTTCTTTCTCCAGATTCATTTGCTAGGGGAATAAATCTCCTATTGCACAGAGGAAACTAATGTTACCATCTTTAAGGGGAGGTTTGAACCTCTCAGATGGTGGGGGTTAAAATCTGGCTTTCTTGGCCAGACATGTAGTGGATTGGACGTGAGGATTCAGTCGCTTTTCCAACTGGGACATAGAGAGGGAATTGATGCTCCCTTGGCACCCTCAGGCACTTCTGCACACTAAATACTCCAACTTACCCCCTCTGGTCAAAACCTCATCTCTTCTCCGGAAAGAGATACAAAAGAAATTGGGCCTTTCTTTTGCATTGTCCAAGGGTATGCCTATTTGGGACCATCCTGAGTTTCCCTTGGGAGGAGACAACCCGATGTTCCGTAGATGGAGGGAAGATGGTCTAGTGACGGCAGGTCAGCTCGTGCTTATAGATGTACAGTCATGGCCAAAAGTTTTGAGAATAAAAACACAATATTATATTTTTCACATGATAACCTGTAGCCCACTGGTTTTTATGTAGTGATTTGTTCAGGATAGTTTTTCTAATCTAACATACAAAATACAAGTGCAATCATATATGATTAACAAAAGCTATTATTGAGACAGAATGAGGTAAAGCAGAGCAAGCGTTCAATATTATGCATTCAGCTTTAGACCCTTCTTCATTCAGGGACCTCTGCAATTCTCCCTGGCATGTTTCTCAATCAACTTCTGGAACCAAATCCTCGACTGTTATCAGTCCCCATCTTGCACAATCAAATGCTTGATTATTGTCCACAATTTGTTGTTTTTTGATTGTCCGACGAGCCGGCTCCTTTATTATTGACCTAAAAGTTCAACAATGTGATTAAGATCTGGGGATTTCAGGCCATGGACCCAAAATCTCTAGTTTTCGTTTCCTGCGCCATTAGGTTATCACCTTTTGCTTTATGACAAGATGCTCCATCATGCTGGAAAAGGCATAGTTGATCACCAAACGCTCTTGCACGGTTGGGAGAATTTGCTCTGAGGACATTCTGTACCGATTCTTTATTCATCGGATGTTGTTTTAGGCAATGACTGTTAGGGAGACCGATCCCTTGATGCTGAGAGAAGCAAACCCACACATAATGGTTTCCCGGTAATGCTTTACAGTTGGCATGAGACAAAGACTGGTGGTATCTCTCACCTTGTCTTCCTTGAACATGCTGTTTTCCTCCCATATGTCCAACCTTTCGAAAGCGTGGATTCATCAGAGAAAAGACTTTATACCCAGTCCTTTTCCAGCAGGTCCACTCCCTGTACTTTTGGCAGAATATCAGTCTGTCCCTGATGTCTTTTCTGGAGAAAAGTTTCCTTCTTCTTTGCTGTCCCTTCTTGACACCAGGTTGCCTGTGCTCCATGAGTCCTCTGCCTCACAGGTGCGTCAGATGCACTCACACCTGCCCTGCCTAGGCCATTCTCTGAGCAAGCTCTGCACTGCCTGGTAGCCCGATCCGTAGCTGAAACAACTTTTAAGAGACTGTCCTGCCGCTTGCTGGTCTTTTCCTGGGTGCCCTGGAGCCTTTTGGCAACATGGAACCCTCTTCCTTGTAATTTCTTGATGATGCAATAGATTTTTGACTGAGGTGCAATTCTTTCTAGATGCGATATCTCTTCCCTGTTAGGCCAGAATATGTGCAGTTCAATGAAGACTGCACGTGTTTTCTTTAAGAGATAACCATGGTTAACATATAAGAGAACAATGATCGCCAACGCACCGCCTCGCTTTGTAAAGTGCGTCCAGTGTGTTAATCTACTTAAACATTGACAATTGATCTCCACCCTGTCCTCATCACACCCACAACTGGTGTTTAATAGAGCAATCACTGAAACCAATGTTTAGCTGGTCCTTGTTAAGGCAGCGCCTGCAATGAAGTGTGAAACGTGTTTTGGGTGAAAAAAGTTCATTTTTCTAGGCACATATTGACTTTTCCCAATTATTGCTGTTAAGCTTATCACTCTTATAACATTCTGTGCGAGTATATTATGCAAATTGCCCATATAAAACAAACCTGATTGCAGTAGACCTTTGTACAAAAATGAACAATTTGTATCATTCTCAAAACTTTTGCCCATTGACTGTAAAAGATGCTAACGCCCGACTGAGATGTTTTGTAAAGTTTTCCCCTTCCTCATTCACATGTAAGCGCGCTTATTTATTTCTGTATCAATAGACTGAGGGATGTCTCGAAGGAGGTCTCCCCGAACACCTTTGACACTTTTCTTGAGTCTAACAAGGGCACTTTTCTGGGCTCTATGACACCATGAGGGGTTGGAACATGATGCGTACAGACTCCCATGCTTTTTGAATTTGGAAACACCGATTGAGAGATGACCAGGTATTGGACAAGATTTTGAGAGGGCTCACAGCTGTATGTAAACACGTCATCTGGGAAAACTGGCGGGAGTCTTACCTTAATAAATAATACTACATTCCATCTAGTCTCAACTTCAATTCTGCCATCACTCCGAAAATTCCGTAAAGGTATAATACAGCATTGTCCTGGAAATGTGGAAACCCTTTAAG